>JAZGTI010003204.1:0-32457 GCA_036877585.1 Botia kubotai
TACTTGGGAAAAAAAAAAAAAAAAAAAACTCTTTTATACTGTGTTGGAAAACCTGAGCCCTGTGTATAGCACTTATGCACTGTTGCCTCTTATTGTAATCGAAGTTGCTTCCTGTCCTGATTTGTAAGTCGCTTTGGATAAAAGCGTCAGCTAAATGACTAAATGTAAATGTAAAATAACAAAAAGGACTTTATTAAATGAAACTCCCTCAAAGGGGACAAACCAAAGAACTCAACTGAGAAAACTATAACATAACAAAAACACAGAAAACAAGAGACATTCAACAACCGGCACAGGACAGCCAACACAAGGGCATTAAGTAGGAAATCCTAAAATCCTAATGGATTTTGCACAGCATAACAAAATCCTAAACATTTGTGTATGTATATGCACAAGATTTCTGCGTGTGGGTGTAATGAAAATCAATCAAATGTTTGATCAAAGCAAGTCACTTACATTTTTCTCTTCACATTGTTTTTAACTTGGTTACTTGGAACAGGTGGGGCAGATTCTTACTGACGTACATAGGCCCTAACATGTTAACAAACCATTAACACTGTGTCTGATTACACAATGTATTGTGGCATGATAATCAATATAATGTATATACAAACCATTATGTGGTCAAATTAAAGGCGCAGTCACTGTTTTGAGGGAAGCAGTTTGTTAATGCTGACAGATTCTTTGTTGTTTAGTTAAGTGTTTTTTATTTTGCTTCTGGACTTTTTGTCAATAGTCACATGATTTCTACATGCGTCACGCGGCTTTAAAACGTTGCACAAGTTCACGTGCAAAGTGTTGCCAAAATCCTTATCTTGGAAATGGAAATGTGCCGTGAAGCAGCAGGTCTGTGCCAGTTTCAGTAGAAGGTAGCTATTATTCCAATGTTGTCTATTAATGATCCTTTTCATTAGTTTACAGCAGGAATTGGGCAGTGTCGATGTAAAAAAGTTACAAAAGCTGTTTTATTTCAGTGACCTTTATGTTTCGAATCAGATGTAACTTGATTGGTTTTGACTCTCGTGTTATTTTGGATTAAAAAATAGGCAGACGGGTCTTATTTGGATCTTGATTCCTGATATTATAAATAAATAAATTAAGAACAATGGGTGGAGCCTGAGAATTTGGGTTTAATTAAAAGTAAATGAAACAGTTAAAACAGTTAATCTGTCAATTAAACAATTACATGAATGTTCCAAAGTGATATTGAAACCATAGTGTTAACATGCTCCAGATGTCAGTGCTTGTGGGGGCAGAAGGTTCAATTCTGACCCAGCTCAATTCTGGTGCATAGGTGAAGTTTTACACTGTAATCTTATGGCATTAAGATTGTGTTTCCTAAATTTCCAGAGAACTTGAGAAGAGCTCTTATCAGAAATTTCCCAGAATCCGGGATCAAAATGCATTAGAAAAACCCATTAGTCATGAAATAAATTCCAACTTAAAATCAATACTGAAGATGTTATGGTTCAACGTTGGGTCAACATTTCAATGGGTCTATGAGTCACTATGGGTGCTACCGAATTTGCTTCCTCAGCCATCTTTGCCTTTTAGGCTAGTGAGAAGATTAAAATTCCTTATTTGATAAAAGTGGTGGCATCAAATAATAAATTATATATTAATTATATATATATTTTCCGACCTTATATTAGCAAATAAATGTATAACTAATTAGCTTATAAATTAAATAACTAAAGGAATATTCTTTCATCATTTTATTTCACATTTCAGAACTTTTTTTAGATTTTTTTTTGTTTTTAAAGCAGTTTTTTCAAGCAGTATAGAGGGAGGGATTTTAATCAGAACAATTTTAACGTAGACATTTTATTATAACTATGGGAACTTTTGTCACAACAAAACAATAACAGGCGCAGCTCAGAGCATTTGTCATCTCCATAGACATATAAATACATCGTGAATAAATATTTGTCGTGAATAAAAGTCCCTTTAGACCAAGTCCTTGAGGATGCAATCACTCTCATTGAATGGGCTTTGATATTAATAGGACTTTCTTAACCCTGACTCGAGTACACCAAGGCGATGGCCTCTGTGACCCAGTGAGAAAGCCTCTGCTTAGAGACAGGTCGCCCTTTAGCATAGCCACTGTAGCACAAAAATGCATTTACAGTGCATTCAGAAAGTATTCAGACCCCCTTAACTTTAATCATTTTGTGTTGTTGCAGCTTGATACCACAATCATTTAAATTCATTTATTTTTCCTCTGGTTTTCTAAGTAGTTTTATAAGCTTTTGTATTCATCTACACTCAGTTCGCCATAATGAAAACAAAATTTTAGAAATGTCTGTAAATTTATTAAAAAGGAAACAATTAAACATCACATTGGCATAACAATTCAGACCCTTTGCAGTAACACTTGAAATTAGTTAGTATCTACACACTAACCTCCACACTAACCACATTAGCCTGACACACAGCTGACAATGCATATCAGAGCAGAAACCAAGCCATGAGGTCAAAGGAACTGACAGGATTGTTGGAAGGCACAGATCTGGAAACAGCTACAAAAATGGCCTCCATAATTTTCAAAAGGAAGAAGTCTGTCACAACCAGGACACTTCCAAGAGCTGGTTGCCCTGCCAAACTGAGCAACTGTGGGAGAAGGGCCTTAATAAGAAGGTGACCAAGAACCTGATGGTCACTCTGACTGAGCTCCATAGATCCTGTGTGGAGATAGGACAGGAAAGGTTCCAGAAGGACAACCATCACTGCAGCCCTCCACTGATCTGGGCTGTATGCCAGACAGACTAGATAAAAGTCTCTCCTCAGTGCATGGAGTTTGCAAAAAAGCACCTGCATGGCTTTCATACTGTGAGGAACAGCATTCTCTGGTCTAATGAAATCAAGATCGAACTGTTCTGAACATTATTCCAAGTGGAAACCAGGCATCCCTCATCACGTGTCCAATATCATCTCAACAGTGAAGCATGGCGGTGGCAGCATCATGCTGTGAGGGTGTTTTTCAGCAGCAGATTAATAAAAAATAAACAATTTAAACAATTGTATTTTCAGGCTGCAACAATTGAAAAAAGGGAAGGCGTCTGAATACTTTTATATAGCCAAATTCCATCAGCATTTGGTTGTGACACTATTTCCGTTGTGACACACCGTTATTTAATGAAAACTTTACAGAAACTGTTAGCTGCGATGTGGCTGAAATATGATGTTGCAAGCAAGGTGGTGTAAGACTTTCTTTACACAATGTGTATTTCCTGTGCTTCAGCTCAGAGAAAGAGCAGCTGGCTGAGGAAGAGGAAGATGACCTAAAGGAGGTGTTGGACCTGAGGAAGATCGCAGTTCAGCTTCTACAGCAAGAGCAGCAGAACAGGTGATTTGCATTTTCAATTACATGTGAGCTGCAGAAAATCAAACGCGAGTACAATATGCGTGCGTACAAATGCAGATAAAGATGCTGCTTCTGTCCATCAGACTCTCTCTGTCCTATATGTATATAAATATGTAATTCAATGGAAGATACTAATCTCATCTTCTCTGCACTGCTCTTCTTCTGGATATATTCTGTCTTGCATCTCATTCGAATACCTCAAATAACTCTTCCCCTCCTCCGTTCTGAGTAACAGGAATGTGCAGATCTGCTTATTTTCATAATCCAGAACTTGTGGTTGGCTGCATGATTACGACAACTAGTCCCTTTTATATATATTTTTAGGGGTTAAATTAACATGCAATAACTAGATAAATATCTACAAGATATCTAGATCTTGTACATAGACCATAATTTAATCTAAATTTAGCTTTTTATTGTTCAGAACAAGAGTAGGCTATTCTAAGTCTGACATGCTTTTATTGTAGTTCGACAATCAACTAGTCGATCATACTGACCTATCTGTAAATATTTATGTGTATATAAACACAGCAGGGGTTAGTGTTGTCAAAAAGATCAATATTTCCATATATATTGATACTGAAATATCTGAAGCTGTTTCAGTTCTCATGTTCCACAGTAACTGGTACCAGTTGCCTCTGTCTCTCATCTGTTCGACAGCGAGTTGGCAGACAATGCATGTGAACGCAATGCCAACAAAACTGTTGAATTTAATGTTGAAATTAACATTAGATTTAGATTTCAACAATGCTATTTTTTCAACAATGCTACAGTTTCATTTTAACAAATGAAACTTTATTGTAAAGTATTACCATTAACTTAAGCTCTAGGATTAGATAGATATTTGGTTTATTTTGTATAAAATGAATAATAAAAATCTATACATTTTAGGCCTTCAATTTCTTTCTCTGTGGTATCAAAAATGGTATTGAATATATTTTTTAAGGCATCATATCGTAAAGTTAGAAATTCCAGTATTGTAACAACACTAGTATTAAATACAGATGCATATGCATGTCAAATGCATAAATGTAAAATTATATTCATGACAAAGATGAAAGCTAGATTTG
The DNA here is from genome assembly GCA_036877585.1 of Botia kubotai. Lineage (NCBI taxonomy): Eukaryota > Metazoa > Chordata > Actinopteri > Cypriniformes > Botiidae > Botia > Botia kubotai. Next base: position 4,435 of record JAZGTI010003204.1, read on the forward strand.
GCGGTTATATTTTAATAGTCTCATCCATGTAGTCTCTTGATCAGTGCGTAAAGAAGAGGGGAGTGTCAGTTCTGTATGAAGTATTAAGATCAGTCCCTCGCTATCTACTAACAAATGAATCCCCATATTCCTTCTTTCATCTCTTTCCCCATCACTTCCTGCTTTTCACCTAATGCTGGGCTTTGATTGGTGCACACATGACACGTGACTATCAGGAGGCGGTCCTTAATATGTAGGGCAGAGTCTCTAATACACCGTAGAAGAACAGCGGGAAGAGCTCACAGGTAGAAGAGAGATGTGTCTTTATGTGTTTATATGTCTGTATATGTCCAGTCTTTATTATGTCAGTACACTTAGCCTAAAATTAAGTATATGTTTCATTTCACTGTGTTTGCACTGCAAGTCCAATACTGATACATACTGTATGACATGAGGTTGCATGTGTGGATGTCATGGCATCATAATATGAAAACACATGCCAGTTATATGGCATATGTCTTACATATACCAGACTTTTGACAATTAGTGTATTCTTGCTAAGAATTACTCACTTAGCCTTCGATCACACGGCACTCAAAATTGATATGTTTTCAAATCTGGTCTCTAGAACTGTTGACATTGTCATTTAGTGACAATTAAGTGACAAAATCTGAACATACACATATATGTATAAAGTATTTTACAAATTGATTGGATGCACGTCTAAAATGTCTAATGTAAAACATATAATTAATGTCACACAGTTCACAAGATTATATATGGAAAGGCTGGGTAAAATAATATTTAAAATTATTTGGATTTGGACACAGCTAGATAGACTGCTTTCCATTTTGTCACATGCATATTGCTTATTGTTTTTAATAAACCAATTATGATTACAAACTCCCTGCTTGATTGGTTTGATATTTCATGTGGTTTTGTACTGTTCAAGCTACAAAAATCTAAACGTCAGGTTTGCAAACACAAGAAACTGCTTTTTGCTGCGTGTTTGAGCAAAGCCTTTCTCAGTAAGAGACCATCTGTGGCCATGAAGTGATAGAAGGGCCTGATATGTGAGCGAGTAATTCCAGTATCAAAATGCTTTTGGTTTTGTTCTTGGACTTGTTCTGCTTTGCCACCTTGTTATGGAACATTATTTGAAGGACAGAATGTTTGTTCTGATTTACAGATTTCTCAGTCACTCAGGAAGCAGCACCAAACAGAAAACTCCATCTCAGACTGTTAGAAGGTATTTTAACACCCAGACACCTTCCTATCTATTCACAATTCATAATGTCTCACAATAGATCTGTTTATTAACAACAAATATATAATAACAATAATATAAGAAAACATTACCAAACATTACTATATCATTGTCAGTATATCATACAATTGCTTAGCAGATCATACAATTGCTTAGCAGAGTAAAAATATGTAAAATTATCAGGGAACTCTGATTTATATATATTCATATATATTAATTTATGACCACACAGGAACTTCTAATTCATTTTTAATGAATGTTATTATACATGATTACTAGTTAGCCCAGACTATTTGAAATTCATTAAACAACAGACCATCACATTGTAATAAATTGAGAGGTATTAATATTGAGTTTTGTTCACAAATAAAGCATTCTTTACTGAAGATGTAACTATTTATGAACAAGTTCACTCAATTGAAGTTAACAGATCTATTCTCCACCATCCCCTGTATAGGGGAAACAAATATGATTGCAAATGGGAAATAATAATAATTGATTAGAATCAATTGATGATTTGGGGAAATCCTAATCAATGTAATTGATTTAACACTTATTTAACACTCTTAAAGAGCATGTAGCAAAGATCAGCAGGATTAAGGACTTTTAATCCTGCTCTTAATCCTTAATTATGAACATGAACCACCACAACATCATGTGTGATACAAACAAGACTTTATTAACAAAGTTAGTTAAAGTTAGTTACACATCAATTTCTTAATTACAACACACCTCAGTGAAAGGGCTAATGATTTGGTAGTGCTTCAATTACTAAGACTTGCCCATTAAAGGAAAGTGTCCTGATGTGGTTAGTTAGGGCTTCAGTTGATCTTCGCTGGATGTTGTATTGATGAGAGAGAAAACCAGTTTAATCCAGATGTCTTTAATGAATGGAGAGACTAGGCCGCAGCCTGACACAAGCTTAGAGGTCTGCCGAGAACGTCTTTCAGCTCAGCATTCTTATCCTGTTGAGAGTCTTTAAAGGACTGTAGAAGGTGGCCTGTAGAAGGGAGAGACAGAGATAAAAAAATAAACCCTTGTTTTCCTGGACGCTGGTCTTTAAACTGGTGAGGATGTCACACCCTGAAGATTTGTGTGATCCAATCAGAGGTTGTCATCTTGAAGGGAAAGTTAACTGTCTTTGTCTTTTTATGTGGACATATGGAATTTGATTGGATGGCAAGGTGGCAATCTTTAGAAGTTTTAAAATATTAATATTAACCAAAGTTATCAAAATATTATGGACATTACTGTTCAGGAGTAACTAAGGCATTCATTTAAATGTGCACAAATTAGTATATATATACAAACATAAAACATACAAGACATATGGCACGGGGAATATTGGATACATGTGATTATAAATTTTTATTATGTATTTATAAGTAAATATGTTCACAAGTAAAAATAGTTCTCTCTACATTCCTTTGGGTTGTAAAACAGTCTCATATATACGTTGCTATGGTCACCCGATGCCTGGTTCGGCATCTGGGTGTTAATTGCAGTTTGGGGGTAGTTTTACAGACACTCCAAAAGCATAGTTGGTTTGTGGAATGAGGCATATTAAATACATACAACCAGTTATTGTGCGTCTGATCTGTCTCAAACACTACATCATATACACAGCAACTGATTTTGTGAATTGCATTGAGGGTGTTTGGGATTTTACAAGACATCTCTGTTCATTGAGAAAACACCCTACATGTAACAGAAAGCTTGGGAGGACATGAAAGGATGTAGGCGGTTTAGGTGTTTGACAGTTGAACAGGTAGAGACAAGTATATGTGTGCCTGGAAATTGCTTATTTCATAGACCGATGACATTGCAAATCTTTAGCATTCAGCACCTTTATGTTGTTTTTTTATCATTTCCTGTCAACGTTGTTTTCAAAGCTGATTCTTGGAATAACAGTGGTGAACTTACAGGTTGTTTTGATTTAAAAATGGAGTCTTCATTTGCTTCTACAAGTCTTCATATCACATAAAGTTCTTTAGTCGGATGTAAGACCAGAACTGATCTCAAAATACTGTCTGGGAAAATACTTTATTGGTCACATCTCCCAGTATTCCTGGCTGGTGATGCTGGTGTTGTATAACATCTGGAAATTAAGCCAAGCCTAATATTTTAAACCACAAGTGTGAAACTCCTCTCCAGGAGTTTCAGAGTAATGCAGAGATTAGCTCCAGCTTTAATTAGTGAACCACCTAAACAAAGGACTTCTGGAACACTTGAAAGTACACACACTGACAAGTACAGGTTGTGATTGAAATTACACTCTGCAGTACTGTGGTTCTCTAGTTGGACACCCCTGTTTGACAAACTATAACTTCTCATTGAAATACCTAAAGAATGGAACAAGAAAATATAGCAGTAACATATGAGATTAGATCAATCTAATATCCAATCTAATTATGAGTGTTGACTCTTATGAGTCTTGCTCTCGGTCTGGCCAAGGGTCATTCATCACCATGTTACACATAGAGCTCAGGGTTGGGAACCACTGGCCTAAACCAAACTATAATTTATGAATGCCTCTTTGTGTGTTATTCTGACCAGATAGTTTGGTAACACTGTAAAACAGAATTCAGTTTTCTGCTCGTCAGATTTTTCTGTGTTTGTAAGGGATGAATATCTTAAAATAAACAACAGAAGGCTATTAGTAATATATGTGTGCACAAGATTGCCTGTGTGTTTTTGGGGGCTTGTGTAACTCAATCTTTTGTTTTTCTTTATAGTGCGTCCCTAGATGAGGGAAGCAGCTCAGCCTCTGCTCTAAGTGGACAGGTACAAACACACACACATGCATGTTAATGTGCATAAAACCAAAGCTGGACAGTATGATGGAACTGGTCTAGATTATTTTATACTGTTTATACCACAGTAAATCCACTGAACGATTTAAAATGATCACACCTTTTTGTTATGAATGATGTTCATGCAATCATGCATGCAGCCACACTCAACCATAGTTTATTTTGACACCCATTTGTCAAAATTTGTCAAAACACCATTTGCAACCTGCATCTTTTTTGTTAAAGAAATATAATAGTAGTTAACACATTTACAGTTGACCCATACCGTGCACCCACATGCACTCTAGTTTGAAAACGTGTTGGATCAGAAGAAGCTACACTGCTTGGAAGCTTCATGGTTAAAATGCACCTAAATTGTCTACATTTCTGTGCTTTGGACCATCAATAAGACACACAATGTCCTTGTTGCGTAAAACTGTAAGCTTCTTTAACTGCGATTCTTAGAAGTGTTGGTTGTACAAAATGAGGGAAGCGGGGTAAGCTGGTCCTAGTACACTTAACGAGCTTGATGGTGCTCAGATTTAAAAGCTTAAAAAAAAATCTTATCAAATCATCAAAATACATTTTCATCCATTTCAATACCTGGAAATCAAACCCATGACCTTGGTTTGGCTAGCACCATGCTTTACCAGTAGAGCAACAGGAACACTAGTGGCAGTTTGCTTATTCCTTTCTGTTATTATTGAATTATTGATCATCAGACTGTTGGTGTACATTCCTTTGTCTGTTAGTCAGCGTGTCATCTGCTTTCTGATGTATGTCCTTATAATTTTTGTTTTCTGTTTTATTTTTGTCTGTTTACTTCTGAAGGAGACTGATCTCACTGATGAAGATGCAGCTTTTTTTGAGGTCACTCTTCATCACATTTCTCTGCATCCTCATTCATTTCACTCTCCCTGCATCGCTGTACCAATTAGGAAACGTCCACACATGTGATGCACACATTCACTGTTGTTGTGATTGGCCCCTCAGCCTTCCTCCTCTTGCTCATTTGATGGAAGTTTGAAATCGGAGAGCAGCAACTCCGAACCAAGATGGCCAGAGGTTCCTCCTGTCCTCAATCAGAATGAGGACCGCAGAAGAAACAAATACCTGAGGAAAGACTACCTGAAGGTAAACACCCTCACACACACTTTCAATCAGTATTTCTCACGCTCTCATAATTTGATTTTCTCAAACATCATTCTCACCGTTTTTCCCAAACACACCTAAAACATTTAATTACCTAACACAAAGATTTAAATTACTGTAACAGAATAAAATCTGTTCTGGCCTCATAAATATTATGAGTAATAATGCAACCTAATATTATGAGTAGTAATACATTTAAACACCTTAATACACACCTTTCATAGGCAGACCTGTTTGTACTTGTGACTTGTGACTATCACTATTTAGTATTGGGTGTTAAAGATCCACTAACCACATGATAAAGGACATTATTAGATATAATGATTGGAATCATAGAAATAATCAGTCTGTATTATGAATGGAATAAACGGAATACTTCTTAAGTCCTTATCTAAAACTGGTGTAGGAAATAACTTGGGTTTCGGAAAAGAGATGCATCACTTTCATGTGCTGTGCGTATGTTGTTGGGATCTCAGCTTGTGGTTTCGCACACAATTGGCTGCATTTTGCACACTGTCATGACTTGCTTATCTTCAGACAACGCAGTGTAAACTTTAACACCATGTTAAGATAACGTGGAAATGATATGCCTGACTTTCAAACAAAATTTCATATATTCATATCTTTCTGTGAGGGAATTTACTTTATCTGTTTATCATGGAAAATGCAATTACACAAAAGACACCAAAGAATTAAAGAGGGTTTGGAAGGACTAGTTTGATTTTTTTCATTCACGTACACATCCAGACATGCCAATTCAAGCGCCTGAATATCTGAATATGCTATATGCACACACATCTACCCACACACACTCTCAAATATTTCTGCTCTTCTGTCTGAATGTGATTTTAACCCAAAGTGGCCCAGAAGTTGCATGTATGGTGAGCTGATCATTTGTTGTTTTGTGATATATTAACACGTACTGCATGTGCTCATTTGTAAAATATAATGCACCTATTATAAACCCATTTAATTTTTGTGTGTGACACAAAACCAGCATTACACACCTATCGAGAACGATCATCATTGGAGTTTTGGTTCCTTGCCAATGTCACCCTGTTGGCTTGCTTACTGGGAAACTGCTGACATTTAGCTTGGCTAAGGGTTTGGTAAATTGTAAATATTGCTTTTAATATAATGGTCTAACTACAATACTAAAGACTATTACTATCAGTAAGACTACGACTAATAAGACTCCTATTTCATTATTTGTTTTTTCCCCATTGTGCAGTTCAGATATTCTTGGTATTATTGCAAATTCCGTATACTTCTGTTCTGTAAAATTGTATCTTCTTTTTAAGCACCATCTCCATGTAATCTGGAACGATATATCTTGCTTAATATGACACCTGTCATCTATCATGATAATTGACTAAATGTTGCATAGTCTTAAAAGTTCATACTGTTTTAATAGGCTGTCTGGATACATTACCTTCTCATAAACCACTGTAACCTTTGTTATATTCCACCTTTTCCTCTTTTGTTTTTTATTGGCCATCTCTCTATGTAGTCGGTCTGCTAATGTCCGTCTTATGCACTAAGCTTTCTCTCCCCAGCATTAGTAAATATGTCCATTAATGGCCACAAGTATGTTTTGGTGCACGGGCCGATACAATTTTCAGAATTTTTCCAAAAATTGCTTATTGCACCTTTAATAGCAAAAACATTTTCTACTGTAATTGTATATATATTAATAGTAATAGTATATTAATAGTATATTTGGAATATTATTGTGCTTGTTTGTTTCCTAATAGCGCTGAGATCTGTTTCCTATTTCAGTACAAGTGCCAAAGCGCTCGAAGAAACTCTGGTGGAAATGACAATGATTGTGATGTGAGTCTTGTGTGTGTGTCTCTGTATGTCTGTGTTTATATGGGTAAAATACTACACTACAAGGAAAGAACCATTCATTCATGTAATACAATGACATGTAATACAATGACATCAATTTCAGAACCTGCATTTTCATTTATAAAGTGTTCATTTGTTTATGTATTAAAGGACCATAGAATAATGTACATGTGTGTACGTGTGTTATAGGAAGGATTGCGCTCTAATGATTTCACCACAAGCCTCACTGTTTTTGGCCTGAAACCTAGATCTGGTAGGTATGAATCCATCCATGAATAAATGCTTTAGATACAAATATATCACCTGTAAAATAATTCTAGCAGTCACGCTTTAACATGCGGGTTTATTTGGCTAACGTGTCAAAATCTGCACATTTCTCAAGCAACAATTTACATGGAAACCTTTAAGTATTGCATTTAAGCATTAAAAGCTGTGAAGCTCAGAGAAACATTAAAAACAACAGACGTCTTAGTTTAGAGGTTAAAAAGAGATTTCTTTGGAAGACCAGTTAAAAAAATCAAGATAGTGGTCTTGAACTTCAGCAAGTTTTGCAGAAATGTATGTCATTGTTTGTTATCTTCTTTGACATTGCAATTCAGTGGAAAGCATGAGGAAGTATTAGACTTCCTGTCTCACCGAAATTCAATGAAAACGTACAATATCAAAATTGCTTGCTTTGAAAGGCTATCAAAGGTTATCACATCGCCCCAGTGCTTCCCTTTTTCAGTTGAGCCAGTTCTATTATTATTTTCAGTTATTTCATTTCTTATGCACTGAGACCCAGCAATAGAACCATTTCATATTCATGTAAACGTGTGTTTATATATATATGTGTGTGTGTGTTTGCTGATTGCTGACTGGTGTTCTATTTGAGAATGTAAGACAATTAAGTCAAAAATAGCAAACAGCTTCAAGTTGTTGAAACAGTTAAGCCATCTGCTACACTACATAAGGGACCATGATACAACAGGATTGTGTATGTATATATACGGTAGAGATAGAGAGAGGGAGAGATAAATGAAAGGATGAAAAAATAATTAAACAGAGTGTCTGTTTAGGGAATTTGAGTCTATCAGTTTTCCAATATTTGAGTATTGGAACTAAAATGAAAATTGATTTAGTCACTCTCATATCATTCCAAAACTGTGACTTCAGAAGAAATTGTTGACACCCTTGGTTATATTTAACAGTTTAGTTTAACAGTAATTGCCTATTGTTGTCATTTTTATATACAATTTTATATTATTGTGTTTATATATGTGTTTACATGTGTTTATTGGCTGATGTACGGTTAATTTTAATTTGTTACTTAGCCTTCTCCCGTGGAAATCGCCAAGACATCAGTTCCACAGACCCAAGCTTCACTATGAGAAGAAAGATGGAGCACCTCAGGGAGGAAATGGAGCAGATCCGACTTCTACGCCAGGTCAGCCTTCCACATTTAAAGCAATAGTTCACCAAAATAGAAAATTCTCTCATAATTTACTCCTTAGGCAAATAATGATTGATCGTATCTCTGGGCTAAATAAACCTGCACAAACATGTTCTATTGCTTATATAACAGCATATTACAAATGTGCCAGAAATGTATAATAGAAAACATTCTTTTAACGTTCCTTGTTGAGCAGTGATCTTGTTTTGTATTCTTTCTGCATTCTTCTGTGTAAGATGCTGTATGTTTTTAATTGTCACTGAGAGCTCGTACTGACATTTGTTGTTTTGATAAAGTAGGTCAGTGTGATGTGATGTTTTATTTAAGACAGAAATCGATTCTTTTCCCTCCAAGTTCAGTGTGTTAAGATTCACAGTTTCAAAATAAAAGCAGGATTCGAAACCAAACAACAGACTGTTACAAATACAAAACACTCAATATTACAAAACTTGCAAAACAACATCTAAACCTTCAGTACAATTCAATAGATCAGTAAATATTCAGGGAATTGGAAGTTTCTCAGTTAACTGAGAGAGATATTGAGTAGTGATGTTGTAGACTTCAATATAAAATAAGAAAGTGTGGCATTGTGGTGGAGCAGTGTGATATTGACCCCTGGAGTAATCAGGCGTCATTCTAGTCTTTGCTAATGAGCTCCAAGATGGTGTAGCCTCCCGCTCAATAGCCGTATACTGGTCCCTGGTGCTGAATGGTCACTCATGTGGCAGCGTGAATGACTGAACAGTGCATAGTGATCTTATCGCTACATTTTAGCATATAATGCTTTTTCATGGATGATTTTTTCATGCATTGATTTTCAATTAAATAAAGTAAACAAAGTAGTTGTGTGTGTCCTCAGAACCTTGAGTCTAGGTTAAAGGTTTTGTTGCCAGATGACGTGGGTGCCGCTTTAATGGATGGTGTTGTGTTATGTCATCTGGCCAATCACATTCGTCCTCGTTCTGTGGCCAGCATCCATGTGCCCTCCCCCGCAGTGGTAAGACTCATTAAACTTTTCACTTTGGCTTGCTTTTTTGTAATGTTATGGATATATTCATTCTGATCCATTTTCCTGGAAATCATTAATGAACTGTGACTTCCCCAGAATTTCTGTGAACTTTATCAAATGTAATACACAGTACATTTCTTTATAAACAAAGACTGACTTGTTTAAATCTATAAACAAAGACTGACTCGTTTAAATCTAATCTCAACATGTTTGTATGAGGTTTGGGCAGAAAATATGAGGGGGAAGTGAATAAAATTTACTATTGCTTCCACTCATGAAAACAATGCAAAGTTTGTGAGATACTCACTGATAAAGAAAAAACAAACCTGTGTCTGTGTGTAATCTCTCCAATAGCCAAAGCTGAGTATGGCTAAGTGTCGGCGAAATGTTGAGAATTTCTTGGACGCATGTAAAAAGCTTGGAGTTCCACAGGTGGGATTAAAAAGCCCTTCCATGTTTTCCAGAATACCTGTTTTCCTGTAGGTTAAGCTATGCATTTACACCTGGTCTTTTTGCACAGGACAAATTGTGTTTGCCACATCACATCCTAGAGGAGCGAGGTCTGGTCAAAGTTGGTGTCACTGTACAGGCGTTACTGGAACTTCCATCATCAAAACCCAACCAACTTTCCACCATGTAGCATTACTGGACCATGGGACAACCTCTAGCATCCCTTTACCCTGTCTTGCCAACTCATCCACACCCTACCCACAAATAACCTCTTAATAGTAATCTGTGACTTTTTATCGAGAGGTCATTATGACCCTTCACGCTAACACAGCTTTGGTGAATAGGTCGGCTTCCCCCTACCTCTTACAACCCCCTATTGAGGGGTCCAAACATTATAAAGCTTACTCGAATATCAAACTCTAATGGGGGGAAATTGTATGTTTAAAGCCACACATTTCATTCTGAGAGGAAACAGGCAAACCAAAAAGGAGATGAGCTACAGATCCCTTTTGGTTTTGCTAATGCCTCAGCGCAGTAGACCACAATAATACAGCACCAGACTGAACGTTGATACTTGGATACAAGCAAAATATCTGCTGCTGTTTTATAACTGACCATGTCACCATGTCACCTCTCAGAATCATCTTTCTTTTGTATCTCGTCACATTCTTCTCTTGAACCGGTGAGCCCAGAGGGTGAGGACAGGAGGGATGTACTCAGCTTTCTGACTGATTATGGACCAGAGGGAAGGTGTTGACCAGCCCTCTCCTGTATGAAGTCATAAAGAGCTGTCAATCAACTTCATCCAATGCCATGTCACCTTGTATCACCCCATCATTCTGAGAGTAAATATACGGTAGAGACTGTTGATGCATTTAGATAAGAGGTGGCGCATTGCGAAGTACTCATTTCTGTTTACATGTGTAAATGTTTGTGTTGGAACAACTGAACCTCACATGCCAATACAAGACAAAGGCTCACGTGTAGGATTTTGCCAGTGTTTGTTTTCTTTTTCATTATTGTTTCATTTTTATTTCCATGACGTTTCAATACTTTCAATACTTATGAACAGTCAGCATTTGCTTCAGCTATTCACAATGCTAACTGAACGCACTTAAACTTTTTGCAGTTGTGCCCCTGTGAAAGAGTGACTTCATATTTACTTCGATTTCTCCACGTGCAGGTGTGTACAGATGTGAATAGTTTTATTATACTTTTATAATAATGTACAGCAAGTTTTAATTTGTTTTATCAAGGAACTTATTTATTGCTTTTAAATGTACTTTTTTGTTTTTATTTACAATTTGAATCGTATTTGTTTAAATCAGCCTCAAGAATGTTTTATCCTTTTTGTCCAAATATCAACGATACCACAATGAACCACCATAACATTATTTCAATTTTAAATTAAACACTGTTATTACAAGTAAACTACACACAGGATTGTTATATTTTCTGATCTCCTTATGCAATGTTTTAGTTTAAAAATCTGCATTTTATTCATTAACCACCCACAATCTGGTTACTCAGGCCCTAAAGAGTGCTATGCCACAAGTATTTTAAATAAGTAATTGTCATTGTTTTCAGTTCAAACTTTACTACATATAAATTCATCTTGTTATATGTTGTGCCATTACACATCTCAGTGCTGTTTTCCAGTGTGTTTTCTGTTTTAAACAATCTCTTATCCCAGCTATATATGCAGACATATTAATAATGTGGATATTATACCTTCTGTTTCAATGAAATACTTACATAAAAATAGAATCATCATCGCCTGATTGAACAAATTTGTTTTTCTCTGTTGAGGTTGTCATGTATAATGACACTTTCAGGACATTTTGAAATATTCTTAGTTGATTATTGCCTGCCAAAAACCCATATTTTCTTTGGAAAAATTGTTGGTTCCCTTCCAGATCATTATAATGGTATGTTGTCAACAATTCCTCAACCTCATTGCATCCAAACTCAGCCGAGAATGGAAAGATTCTGAAATGTGTACTTCATTAGCTCCCTTTTAGCTATGCTCACCATCACATTCATTAAGATATGTGTGCTCTATGTATAATGCAAAGTGCACTGTTCAGTAATGGTGCAGCTTAAGACAGTGGTTAATCTGTTTCTACATTTATGACAGTTTACTAATTAGCCAGACACTTTAATGTATGCTGGTAACATAACAATTTGTACAGTAGCACTCAGAGAATTATATTTTATGATGCATTAAACACAGTGCAAAACATTTACAATGTTCAAATAGCATACTGACATACTACAGGCTGCCTACTACAAAAGTATAAATTGCATACTGCATGCTACTTTTTGACTGTAGTTAACATTAAGCAATAATATCAGCGTCATATGACCTAAAACCAGCTGCACACCCAGAAATTCGGAGACAGAAGTGTTGTGAAGGACAAGAGTATGACATTATGCTACTTTGATCGCAGCCATTTATATGTTACAATTTGGGTTTTCTAACCCAATCAGATTCAGTTGTGTATTGCCCTCATCAGTTCTGATTCACATTCATATTGATGAGTAAATGCTGTTAAATGCTGAGTGTGTTAAAAGAAAAGCATTAATTCAAATGTAATAAATAGACGGGACGCCTCCTATGCAGTGCGTATGTATAGATGTTTTGTATGACAACTGGATTGCATGTCTGGATCAAACCATCATGATGTACATAATCTCTGTATAAATTCATTTGGGTGTTTCTTAAAAAATAAAAATGAAACATTTCAGTCATCAAAATACTGGAATGGCCTTTTCCAGTGTATTACAATGTTTTGTCTCCCTCACTGTAAAACAAATCCTTTAATACTGTAGTTTGACAGTGGGTCACTTTGTAAGTTAATTTACCCTGTACTCAGCCCACCATTGCAAGACACAAGCACAAACAGCAGGAACACGTTTCTTCACGACAGGTATGAAAATACACTCGTGGCACATAGTAAAAAATACTGAAAACAGCATTATGTATTTACAAATATTGCACAATTACCTTCACATCAGATATGTGAAGTGCATGATCTGACCACTTATCTAATAACATGTTTATGGTTTGCTAAGTGATTAATAACTATCAACGACCTTCCTCATTTCCAAGGAAAGCTATTGTCTGTTTTCCAAGGAAAATGAGGATATTTGTCAGGAAGGAAGGGTCATGGTCACTCAGCAGAAAGCATCAATTTGTTTTGCAAGCTTTGTTTTTATAAAACAATAGCTGTTTTATTAATATATTTACCCTTGTAGAATAGCTGTAACATTTTGTCAATCAATGAGTTTGTTACTGCAACAGTTAATTTTGCCCTTACTATTGTTCAGTTTGTCATTTTTAAATATTTCTCATCAAATATTATTGTAACAAAACGTGATGCAGTCAAACTGTTTGCCATCAATGTAATATAAACAAAAAAACAAAAGCAATGCTTGCGTGTACAGAAAGGGCTTTGTTTGACAAGACAGCTGACGTCCATTCCCAATTATTAAGATTTCCCTGCCAAACTTCTAAAAGTTTGAGACAGATGCCTTGCAGCATCTTCTGTTGAGTAGAAAAATGATGCATTACAAGGGTCCCTGCAGTAACCCAGCTTCTTTAGAACATTCACATTTAAAACTATTTACAACAACAATCCACATAGAAATGAATAAACAGAACTTGCTTGAGTAAATCAAAGTAAACATTATGTTTCTAGCAGTGCTAATTCACAGAGCAAAACAGTTGCTCAGTTAATAACAACGTAATGCAAGTCATTAACTGTTGTATCATAATAAGACACACTGCTAAAATGCTGCCAGGTTAACTTCAATGCTGTTGAAAAAAGTCAGTGATTACGTGCAGTGATGAGGGTGTTTCCTACTCATAAAAAATCAGAGAACCATAAGGAACACTCAGACCATCATAAGACAACTTGATGAGCTCATATCAATGGCAGTGAGTATGCTTGTTCTCAGTTCTTTGTTACTAATCTTGTTCTTATTGTTAATTTGTTATTTATACTGTGCATGTGGATATTGAAGGAATGTGCATGTATTTATACTGTGCATGTGGATATATATAGCGTTTCAACATTGCTGATGTATACTTCAGTTAATCACGGTTCATTGTTTTTAAGAAGCGCAAATGTTTAATACTTGCTCAAATACTTGATGAAAGGTGTTTAAAATTACATGTTGACATAAGTGGGGTTCAGTCTACTGTAAAACCTTGTTGTATTTCACATTTTTTCAACTGAATGCAGTTTTTAATTACAATTCATAATGTAACTTAATATTTTTTTCATTTTTACCTTTTCTTTAGTATGATTAAAGGTTCATAAAAGTCTTAAAAAGATATTATTATATGTTGACATGTAATTGTAAATATATTGAAAGACTTTCACTCAAGATGAGTGAATTGACTGAAGACATAAATACTGATTAAACTGAAAACCTCTTTCCCCCTCTAGACACAGATGAGTCCTCAGACTGCTCTGCTGATATATAGGGGTTTTGCATGGCTCTATGCTGTAATGATGCTTGTACTGACGCAGAAATCTGTGTATACATCAGCTGTCACAGCCTGTGGAGTGTCTGGTAAGCTTCCTAACTGATTGGAATCAAATGCAGAAAGAGGAAAGCATATTTCTACACCGCCTTCAGAGCACAAAGACAGCCAGATAAAATACAAGACTTTCAACATCTGTGTAAACATGAGATTTTATCAAAGCTCCAGTAAAAGAGGAAAATATTAATAATAAGCATCAGTGTACACTCAAACACGTTACAAAATACCTTTGCCGTAAATTTCTTTGATTGCTACACTTTGTGACAGCAAGGTCGGAGGTTTTACCGTGACTTTGCGTCGCAGATCATTAATCATTTTAAGTTTACTGGATTTCACAATTTCTTACACAGCATTCAAGCTATACAGTCTAGGTTTCCTGGGAATCAAACCTATGATCTTGGCATTGTTAGTGTCATGCTTCAATTCAGCATTCTGAAAATACAACCGGATGGTGCAGGTGCTTCGTTTACCTGGTGTAGTAAATTTAAATAAATATTATTAGGATTCAGTTTTTAAAATTCTCAAAAGGCATGTGAGCTGAGATGAATTAATGTATGCTTTTGATGGTGCACCAGTTTTTACTAACAAAGCAACAGTGACAATGATTTATGTTTTACACAATATTAGTACTGTAGTAGTTAGATATGTGTCATAACAACAAAGTCGGCTCATTTTCAGAGACATACATTATTAATAATCATAATTAATCATTAGGAACTGTCAGGATTACACACTTGTACAGTAACATACTTATTACTCATTTCCCATAGTGGATCCACCTGACAGTATTGAGATAACAGACCCTGGACACCTGGGTTACCTTACTGTCCACTGGACTCAACCAGTCAGCCTTCAGAACCTCAAAGAATGCAAAATACGATACCAGCTCGGATACTATGATACCTATGAGGACCGGTGGAGGGTAACACTTATCAATCCAACATGTTTTAACCTTTTTCCATCATTAATAAAAGATCAATTAACTGTAATGTCCCAGACTACCAGTGTCAGTAACCAGTAAACCAGTAAAATACATTATTCTATAATTAATTGTAGGTTTGTTTTGTTATTCTTTGTCATCACTGTGTTAATAGTTATGAAAACCCCATTGTTCAAGATATACAGATAAAATCAAACTGAAATTGTTGAACTATTTTGATTCTTTTTTTTGCTTGGTTTTAGTAAAGACAGTTTAGAGAGTTGGTTTTAGTAAAGATATATTAGGTTTTGTTCATAAGCAATGTTCCACGAAACCCCTTAGGATTCTATTCTGTCTAAACGTTATTATATCACAGTCACAGGACTATCTGTGTTTCATTTAATCGGGACCCGCTGAGAATACCCTGCAGGCAGAATACTTAGACACATATTTAATGACTTCTGCATGTTCTACTGTGACAGCATCTTCAAACGCACATCTGAAGCCACTTTTCATGGTTTTGTTTATCATCATTTTATGCTTTGACTCATGCATTACTCTAACTGTGTGTTGTCCAGATTGTTCGAACTCTTAAACTGAACTATAATGCCCAGTTTGACCTTGAGAAACCAGTCAAGATAAGAATTCTCACTCTGTTGAAGTGCACCTGCACCAATGGGACAGAGGTCCAAGGAGAGGAGGCAGAGAAGGTATACAAACCTGACCTTACAGGTAAACATTAAGTAATTACCACTGCTGCTACAAGTGCTACAAAATGGCTAAATTAAAATTTGTAGGACATTTCATTCTTTCTATTTTAAATATCATTTGTGATTTTGTCTTAGGTGTGGCAGGGTCAAGAATTAGCAAATTGCACTGTGTTTTCTATGGGAAGGAGTACATGGACTGTACATGGGAGGTAGGACCCACCCAGCCACCCGATTCACAGTACTACCTGTATTACTGGTGAGATTTGTTGTTAGCACTGCATTCTCTAATTCAAACACCAATATAACATAATATTTCAAAACACTGTCACAGAACTTTAAGACTGCTCAAAATACCATCTAAACATTTAATCACACTCTGGGTTTCTTGAAAATGTAAAAGTCTATAATTTTTCCTACTCATGTAAATAGTAGGTAAATCCTTACTAATGTTAAATATACCTAGTAACAGAGTTAACAAGTGTTTGTATTCATCAAATACCTCAAAAAGTACCTGTTTTCTAGGCACATGAAAATGAATGAAACAAAGGAATGTCCAGAATACATCGTATTATCTGATGTTCGGCAAGGATGCAGGTTTCCCCAAC
Source organism: Botia kubotai (assembly GCA_036877585.1). Taxonomy (NCBI): domain Eukaryota; kingdom Metazoa; phylum Chordata; class Actinopteri; order Cypriniformes; family Botiidae; genus Botia; species Botia kubotai. The sequence goes on from JAZGTI010003204.1 coordinate 21,153, forward strand.
AATCTCTGTTAGAGTTCTCAAGGTTTAATGTCTGTGTAAATGGATCATCTGCAGCAGGAATTCTGAGAACGGCATTCTTCTCTTTGGAGGTCCAAAACTATGGTAACTACAAACAGCTGTACAAAAAATCCTTACATGCCAAAACTGTTGGTCTAAAGTTAAAACACTCTTTGTGTTGCTCGGTCCTCTCAGTAAAGCCAGCAGCAGTTTCTTCTATCCAAGTCTCTGAGTTTGATGGGCTGTTGAAGATAGAGTGGGTGCCACCCAGTGGTTTGGTTCCAGAGCATTGTCTGGACTATGAGGTGGAGTGCAGCATTATGATGGCAGATGGCAAAGAGCAGCAGGTATTTATTTATTTATTTTATTATATAATTTATTTCTGTCTTCTTCCGTTTCTTCCACCAAGTGCAGTTTACATTAAAGGGTTCTAATTCTGCTCCTGGAGGGCCACTGTCCTGCAGAGTTTAGCTCCAGCCCCAGTTAAACACAGCTAATCAACATCTTACTGTGCGTAAGAGGTGCAAGGAGCCTAACTGGGGATAATCTCAGCAGGGCAGTGGCCTTCCAACCCCCTTGTTTAAAATAATCTACACCGTAAAATGTAAAACTTATTATGCTTAAATACAGCCTGTAAATTTTATTTACACGGTTGAACGTTTGATACACAGCTAAGAGTGACATCTAAAATGTTCCCTCAGTTTCATAAAACTGAGGGAAGGCTTCCAAGAAACTGAGAAACATTAATTTAGAGTGATGAAAATACGACATGGTATTTTACTTGTTGAGATAAACAACTGCCATATGAAGGCCAGACTAATTCAACTGCATTTCATTTCTAATCATAATACGCACTGTTAAACAAGATATGGGTTTGGCTATGCGCCAAATCAAACAATTAAAAAGAAAGAAATCTGATCTAGTATCTTCATCTATTTCACCTTTTAACTTCTTCCCTCAGCACAGGAAACATCTTGAGAAAACATCTTATGACTTTCCAAAGGAGGAAGAAAGTAAGACAGCGTGCTTTCGCGTGAGGTCAAAAATGAACATGTACTGTGCTGATCAAGGATATTGGAGTGATTGGAGCCAAACAGTTTGTACAGGTTAGACTCAAATGGTTGCTTTGGCAATCACGTTAATCAACTATTATGCTAACGATTATTTTGATATTTTAAAAGATATACATCTGAGGTGCATTCAGTTAGCCTCATTGAGGCATTGTTATTATGTCTTAATTGGGGTAGTTGTGGCCTAATGGTTAGAGAGTCTGACTTGTAATCTAGAGGTTGCAGGTTCAATTCCCACAGCTAGCAGGAAACAACTGAGGTGCCCTTGAGCAAGACATCTTTCCCCCAGTTGCTCCCTGGGTGATAGCTGCCCACTGCCCCGGGTGTTGGGTGTGTGTGTAACCCACTGTATGGGTTAAATGCAGAGGTCACATTTTAAGTATGGGTTACCATACATTGACTTAAATAGATGACCATACAAATAGATACCATACATTGACTTAAATAGATGACCATACAAATAGATACCATACATTGACTTAAATAGATGACCATACATTGATTTAAATAGATGTTTTTAAACATCCTAACATTGCCTAATATTCTGATGATTAATTTCTTTTTTTGCTCCTAAAGCTAATTCACAGAATTCTTGTTGTATTCTCCTATCAGCATCTGAAGAGGAAATTCATTACAAACCTGCATGGGATCTTCTATGTCCCGTTGGCCTGCTGGTGATTGCTGTTGTATTAGTCATTGTCTTCTGTCATTCAATGTGGATATTAAATAAGTGAGTATATGGTTAATTGTATTTATAAGTGAACAGCTAGATGCAGAATCAATAATTGGTTCACTTTTGTTTAATTATTTCATTTATTTATTTCTGACAGACATACAGACAGAGAGACAGAGAGACAGATAGACAGAAAGACAGACAGACAGACAGAAAGAAAGAAAGAAAGAAAGAAAAAAACATTTAACCCACCCATATCTGTTCCCACAGCTGCATAAAGAAGACCAGAAAGAAGAATTACACTTTGTACAAGCAAAAGATCAACAAATCCATTCTCCATTCACTACATTTGTAAACTTGTCCTGCACTGTTGAGTTAAGACTTGGTCTTTAGCTTTGTGCCAGATCAAACAATGGCTGGCTTCACTTCATTACCATTCAGCCATTCTGAACTGCACTAAATGTACAATATTTAGAGAAACAGTGACAGCTGATTAGACCAAGAGTGTTGTGATATAATGATATATGTGCACTATAAAAGGACCACAACATTTTCCTAAATGTATTAATCACTTTGTTGACCGTATTACCTGTTATGTTTACACACAAAGTGTCAAAGTTACTCATAGATTTTCCAAATGCCAAAATCTTGCCAATTTTGCATTCTGTTTATTTTTATGTTAACTTTTCATGACTTTTATGTTCACATATTCATTTCATACACTTCCAACAAATCAAATAAATATAATAAACAATAAATGCGATCAACGTGAAGTTTGTAAAGCTTACAGTCAATGTAGCTAATGCATTGCACAGAAAGCACATAAACACTTGTAGTTACAGAATAACTGTCTGTTCACGTCTGGGGCTTAATCTTCCTAACCTGAGAATGAATACTTCAGCGTTTCCTGCATAGACTATCTTTTCATCAACAAATGGAAAAAACACATTCATGAACTCATTTAAAAATGTATACATATGATGAAGATAAACTCTACAAACAGTGTTATAAATAGTTGGGTATAAGAGATTAGAAGAGGTGCAGGGATTGGTTCATTTTAATATCATAGATTACGTAATTTCGGAAAACGATGCTGTGTTCACGCCGTTCATGAATATTTTACTCGGAACTGTTCACATCCTCAGACTTAAAAAAAGCAACTGTTTGTGCAAGATTCTGGAAGTGTCTAACTTACAAGCTCTTTTTTTAGTCCTTCACTCACTGCAGCAACTCATATTCTCATCTGAATTTGAATTTCAGACATTAAAGTGACATCAAAGTTTTATGACATCATATGACATATGACTGTATGTTTTCAAATCGCTTTTGCGGTACTTTGACATCATAAAACAGCTCGGTCTGTGCAAAGCTGCTTCAGGTCGAACACACCTATTGCTACAACAACTTTGACAACTTTGCAAATAGAAAGAGCTCTAAACAGAACACAGTGATGACACAACCTCCTCTAGTACAGCATCAGGGGCTTTTGAAACTCTAAAAGGCAAAAGTTCTGTATACGTTTTAACTTCAACTGAGTGGCAACATTGTTCCGGCCACCACTACTACACCATAAAACTCACAAAAATATGTTCTTTTGTGTTCTGCAGAAAATTCAAACAAAAATGTCTTTATTAGGTCAACTGTTTCTTTAAAAGTACTACTGGCATGTATGTACGTAGTATATAATTGTTAACAACTTCTTTTGTTTTATTTATTTATAGGTTTTAACAGTGTATTACATTCTTTATTTTATGGATTTACATACAACTGGCACAAAAAGCTGCACTGACCAATTATTATTTCATTACTGCATGCTGTTGTTTGTTTGGAGATGTGCTTTCATTTGCATAAACATACATAATGTTGTTTGTTTTAATTACATTATTCAATAACCTAATACAAACTATTCAGAAAGCTACTAGGACATATCAATTTTACATTTGGCGGTATGGATAACGTAACGTTACTGTGAGTTTTCAGAGTGTATCACCAGGGGGCAGCATAGGACAGATAATGTGTTAATTCTTGTCATAGTTTAGCACTCTAACCACAAACCTCTTAAAAGTTAATCTATTTTTCCACAGTGGTTATTACAAGTTGGTAGTCTAAATGGAAAATACAATTTGTTTGGCTAATTAAACACTAAAACTGCAAAGTAATTATCCTATTTTCCTTTATGTTTCCTAGACTTTAGCTTGTTGTTCTTGTTGTTGTGCATTTATGTTGTTTGTTTGCCAGTGGAATTCCTGTTATGTAAAATTCTAATTATTTATCTGCTGAGCCTCTAGAGTCTGTGCTGTGCAAAAATTGAGGGCACTTAGTAAAGTGAAGTGGGGTTGTTTTCAAGAATAATTGCATGAATTGTTTTAATTTAACAATTTCAGTAATGTGCAGTAAACATAAAATAAAGTATTTAGTAAACCAGCCTTTGGCTTTAAAACAGCACCAATTCTCCTAAGCACATTTGCACGCAGTTGTTATAAGGTAATTGGCAGGAGGTTGTTTCAGGCTTCTTAGAGAATTGTCAACTGTTATCTCAATTACTTCTGTCTCTAAAACAAAACATAAAATAACTAAGGCAACAGTTTTGTTTTTGTGAAAAATCTAATGTGCTTTTAAAATGGAACTGTATGAAATCATTTAAAGGAAAGGAAGAAAGAAAGAAAGAAAGAAAGAAAGAAAGGACAATGAGGCAAGGGTTAAGAAGGTTTCCAGATGTGCAATCGTGGGCCATTGTCATTACGACCTGAGTACTACTGTCAGAATCCTGAGGTCCTAATGACTTAATGTTGGCTAGATGTCTTCATTCATTCCTGCTCTATATTAAACTTTTATTTATACTGTTGACATTTAATCTCAGAGGAACTCGTTCATTTTAAGTGTGTTCTGCTGTTTATGTATTAGAGGGTTTACGTTTATGTTTTTGTATTTGGCAGATGCTTTTATCCAAAGCAAATACTTACAGTGCATTCAAGGTATACAATTTATCAGTACATGTTTTTCATGGAATTCAAACACACAACCTTTGTGTTGCTAAGCAATGCCTACCAACTCAGTTTAACTGCCAACAAGTGAAACAGTAATCTCTCTCTCTCTCTCTCTCTCTCTCTGTCCTCTGTCTACCACCCTCCACCCCAACCACTACATAATTCCCATAATCCCCAACTTGTGTTTTGCATCTACACGTGTTTGTCAGACAGACATTGTGTATAATATTTTCAGCCATGTCTGTGAGTACATTTATGTTACAGAAAGATTGTTGTTATAATGTGGGTGTGATTGAGTGAGAGATAAAGAATGTAGATGGAAAAAAATAAGCTCCACCCTTAGACTCCACCTCCCTTTCCCCCACGTTATAAAGTATTTTGCAATTGCTGTGCTGTGAAAAGCTGTTATCTGGCATCTGTAACTGCCAGCTTCTTACATAACTCTGAGTGCCAGTGAAATGTTTAACTTAGGCTAAAACGCAACAAGATTTCTAATTTAGGATGAATTTTATTAGCAAAATCATTTATTAGTTACTGATTTATAATGTATAAACACATTGAGCTCTTAAAGTTTTGCATGCAAATGAAATCCACAGAAACACAACACAAATACCTTACAGGCACTTTAAACCCATAGAGTGCAACACAAAGAGTTTTTTTTAGAATGTATGTAATAGAATAACGGAATGTATGTCTAGATTCTAACAGAATTTATAGCAGATTAATTTCTAATGGAATGTATAGAAGAAAGGAATGACACAAATTCACAAGAATTTTTTGCTTTTTTTTCCTGGCTCACCCTGTGGTTTTCAGGTGGTGCAAAACTAATTTGTAAACTATTGTAAACTTAGGTTGTAATAAGCTGTGTGTGTGTCCTGTTCGTTGTTATTGTCCAGCTGGTGGTTGTTGAAGGTTTAAGTGAGGCTATGTGCCTGGTCCACACTGGTGATGGGCCAAGGTAGACACATTGCAGGTCATTAGGCCTCTATTAGTTGGTTATAAGATCTGCCGAGGTCGACCGTAATCAGTCATGCCCGCCTGTGATGCCCCTCTGTTGGTACCCATCTGTAGGCCAATAACACTCTGACCCTCTTTCAGCTGTTCCTCAGAGAACTCCCTCTTGTTCTCCTGGGATTTCCTAAAGATAACAGATAAGAGAGAATTTAACTGGTGCTCAGTATTGCCATTTCAAGCTACCTTTACAAATAGCCCCCAATAAAACAATATGTCCCTTTACTTTACCTTTTACTGCACACACACACACAGACACACAGATACACACCTATCTGTATTTGCTGATCCCATGCACACACATTCTAATCATGTTGACGATAAACCACAACAGCAATACGCTTGTTTTTGTTATCTGGTCGCCATGGTGGCGAGTCAGCCAGCCGGTTCATTTTGAACAGGAAGGTGTAATTACAATACTTACTTGTGAAACCAACTGGGGTCACCTTGGTAACAACCATCATCCTTAGTAACAGCCAGACTCCCCAAAGACATCAGTGTCATCTGCACAGCTGCAAGGTCCTTACCTAACCACAAAAATATCAATAACATTTATATACTAACATCACAATTTAAATTTCACTGTTTAAACATATGAACAGTGGGACAGGAGCGCTGTCACACTGCCACTTTTTCAGGCTTACACTTACAACAGTTGAGGAGAACAACAATCACCTTGTCTGTTTTAAATGTTCATCTTTTAACATGTAATTCTTTTGATCTTAATACATTTTTAATTGGACTAGCTGAATCAAGATAAAATGCATATTTCATCAGCGGACATGAAAGAAAATAGCCACTTACCCTCCCAGAGATCGATCGTTTGAAACATGTCGGACTTGGTGACTCCGTAGCGCTCAGCAGCACTGAGGAACTGAGAAATTTGCTCCATCTGTTTAAAGGCCATACCAGAACTTTGGATCTTCTTTACAAGCTTTGAATCCTTACAGAGACTGTTAATCAGCTGACATAAAACCTACAAAAAGAGAAAAGAAATAGAGATATAGAGGACAAGAGTATGATGTTATAAAAACATTTATGGAGCCTTCTTTATCAGCTAAAAAGTATACAGTTCTGGTCCTCCAATCTGATTGGACAAACAGTGTTCTAAAAGTGCTAATATTGTAGTATAACAGCATCGGAGCACTTTACTGTCTGTACTAAATACTTGTAGTTTTGCAGTAGTTTAACAGTGCTTCAGCACCAAGCAGGTTGCTAAGCAACCTACAGTGGTTGATCCTGTTTTAGCTTTGGAGCTTTTTCTGTTAGCAGAGCAAAAATGAACAGAAACTTGCAATACTTGCAATGTACTTCATATCAGCACGATACGAACCATGCAAATAAAATCTGTGCAACTCTTGCTTATTTCATATTGCTACAATTTAATCTCCTTATTTAATAAATACAATGATCAACGTACACATCCGTCCTTAAGCCACTGCTGAAAACCTTGTTTTCCTGGCTGAGGTTTTCCTACAGCATCCCCACACTGAGCGATGATCCACTGCACCAGCCGCTCCTCAAGGTCTGGATCATATTTCTTGTCAATTTTATTTTGCACCTCCCGGCTCAGACCATAGGATGGACCTTTATTTGCCATTATGACTGAGCAAACACAAACACAAAGCACATAAGCAATTTGGAACCAACCCTGTTGAACTTGAATAAGCAGATTTTATGGTTGCCTCAATGTTTTGTGCAGCCTGTTCAGGCAGGTTTGGTTTCCCTGGTAAAATGCCTGGAGTCTGGGTAGGCAAAGGACTTTGCAATGTAAGGAACATCTAACTGTGCTAACTGCTATGCAAATAACTGAAGTTTTAAGGCAGCAATGCAAAATTTTAATGCAAATACTGCATGCACTCTATTTAACTGAAGTGTGCAGGTTGCAGAGCAGCATAGCCTATTAATTGGAAAAGAGATGGACAATTCAGGCTATAAGCAAAAACTAATGACCATTGTGTGTCGCCACAATTCTGCAATCTGTTTACTTGTTCTTATCACCTGTGCATGGGCCAACTGGAACCATCAGGATACATCAGGATATAGTAAAATTCATTTCAGTTTCAGGAGCTTGTATGGAACCAAACGAAAACACAACAGAACAGCCAAGTTATGCAGATCAGAGAAAGTGTGAGTGTATGAGAGAGACATGCTGAGACAAACCAAAACTTTTACAACGCTAACATTGCATCAGTTATTTTTCAGTCCAACCTTTCTAGAACACTGTAGCCTTTGTACCTGCTGTTGGACATTTTGATCTCTTTTGATAAAGAATTCAGTCTTTATTTTCCACACACAGTAAACACTGACCTTAGTCAGATCATCTTTAAAATTATACCTGCATTGTTGGTCATCATCACATGGCGTGTTGTGGTGTTGTGTGTGTTGTGTGCTGATGTTCCCACCAAGCTTCTAACTAAGTTAATCAATAACACTTTCTTGGTCAACTTGCTTGACCAGAAAGACCATAATGGTCCAGCTACTAGATCAGTGCCAAACCAACTCTCACAAGAATAAACCCGCCTGCTCCAGCATAAGCAATTATGCAGGTCTACGCTGGTCCCATCAGCAGACATGTTATGATACCAGACATTTATAAACCTTTTGGTACACATACACATTTACATGCACACTCCACATACACACACACACACACACACACACACACACACACACATAGAATAAGTCCCTTTAAAACACTAAACTGATCTGTGAGAAAATTACATCATCACTGGCTGTGGATGATATTTGCAAGATGACACATTCATATTTGCCCTTCCCTTGTTTGTAGAAAAGGTGGAAATGTGTAAATTTGTGTATGTTGGCGTGTCTGTGTGCATTGATGAATATAACTGTGTCGCTGTCCAAATAACTCACATTCACAAAACATTTCCTGTTTGTAAGCAGAACTCTTGGTCTATGTACAAACACACACACAAATACAAATTCACACGTGCGCTGTCTGATGCAATTAGGAGAATTATAAAACTTTCTCATAAATGGTTTTATATATCAAACTACATAACAGACTGGTTTGATTTCGTTGCATGTACTATGATTCCCTCTGCAGCTGTGAGTACTAGTGTTTGAGTATGAGATGTGTTACAGTGTGTGAAGATACAGTATAGATATGACTTAGAAGAGAGCAATGGTTGTGAGTTGTCAACGGCTGAGTGAAGTGAGCTTTAAATACTGCACACACTGCAGCACAGGAAACTAGGGGCCATTAGCTGAACTGAAATTCACTTCTAAAAAACATATGTAAAGAGATATGATACACCTATTTGAAACCCACATAGAAACATAGAAACACACACCCATGTTTACCTGTTATTTAATGGGCACACACCACAGACTGTTGTGTTTATTTTAAGCTAATTATAATCACTACAGGGCAAATAAACCCAGGCACTGCCCCATTTTGCATTTTAGAATTAAAAATATGTACATATTTGCTTTATTACCAACCTGAAATTGTGTCAGATGTAGCTAACCTCTAGTAAGCACTCTCACACACACACTCACCCGCAGACAATTCTCAATTCTCCATATCTGAATAGATTATTACTGTCTGCATGACACACATTTTCCCCTAGAAATGAAAGCTGTAACTATTCCTCAAGCCTCTCTTAACCAATACTGTGTGTGCGTGTGTGTTTGTGTGTGTGTGTGTGTGTGTGTGGTTTGTGTGAGGGAAATGGCAAGGAAGAGAACATTACACTCTTGCAACATGTCATCAGCAACAGCCAATAAAAACATCTGACCGACACATACACCAAGCACTCAGAGCAAGTGAAAACAGGCAGAGGCAGTTACATGTTATAACTACAGTGCTAAAAATTTAACCAAAACTGAAACCATGAACTTCTCATAGAGTTAAGTTTCATAAAACATTCACATTTATGTCTCTCTCTACATCAGTGTTCCCTGCTTATAATTCACATAAGTCATTTATCCTATCCGTTTTACATGTCACTTTATATTTACTTACCGATTTATGTGTAGAACTTTTGCTCAGTAGTCTTGGAATGAAGTGCGTTCTCTTGCCCTCTAGTGCACACAACTGTATGTGTGTGTGTGTGTGTGTGTGTGTGAGAGAGAGTATCTTGTCCTCTTTATGAGTTCAGGGTCCGGGCTCAGGGAGTGCCACTCTATGGAAATGAACACAGAGTGAGATGAGAGCATGAGAAAGAGGGAGTGAGAGAATGCAAGAAAGACAAAAAGAGGAGGTAACCACATCCATAAAAGGTCAGGAGTTTTTTCTGAGTTCTGCCCCTTCTTTCCTCTCATTTTCCTGTATTGCAATGTACATCCTTATTTGGAAGAGGGAAATGCAGCGGTCTGGAGAGAACAAGGAATTTCTTCAGATGCCTTCCCTTGCACTCCGCCCAGAAACAAAAGGAACGGGGCGAGAGGATTGATCGGGTCGTAAATTACACAGAGTCTTGGCATTTTTAAAGATGGCTGCTGGTTACGGGGCTTTGTGTGACAGGAAGTTACACGTGCAACTATGAAAATGAAATAAAACATACATGGGGATATCAGTGAGGCAAAGGTGACAGGGAGAGAACGTCAGGGCCGGTCCCCTGATTGTGCAGGAGCAAAGCAAATTGTGATGATCTCATCATCACACTCAGAGCAAGTTCAGTAACTTCCCTTTTTTATTGCAAGATAGCCAAGATAACCTTTTGTTAACCTATCTATTCACAGTTTTAGTTGACAGTGTTCCTAATATCTAATGTTCATTCAATAAAGAGGCTAAAATGTTATTCTTTATAAACTAGAATAGTATTGGACTTAACGTAATCATATTTTTTATGATTGATAGATATATTGAGTGTCTGATGCTGGGAATTATTACTTCTATTTTAAATGTTTAACTTCTGATCAGTACATGTGATGTGTGTTTCCCTGGAGAACAGACAGATGAAATCAGGCCTCAGCTGAGAATGTTGTCTGATTCTGTTGTGATTCATTAGTTGCAGGGGCGTGTGTGTTATTCACCGGTCTGATCTGACATGAGATAACTTTAGAGTGTCTATGGGTGGGGTTCCACACTCTCTGTCTCTGATCCCCCCACTTCCACACAGGCTTGTTACAATATAGTCAGAACATCTCACAATCTCATACAGTAGTTCTCATTTTCTAGTAAGAACTGCACAAATGTTATAATATTTCCCTAAGTTCACTAAGAACATTTTGGCACAAGTATAGTAATCTTATACACTCACTCACACACATACACAAACAAACACACATTTTCCATATATATGTATATATATATATATATATACTGTACAACTATAATATTATAATACTTCATATATATATATATTAATATACTATAATATAGTACTGTACAAACTAAACCTAACCCTCAAAGAAATTTTCTTGCATTTTTCTTTTTCAAAAAAGCATCATTTAGTATGTTTCATAAATTCCTTTGTGGACACTGCTGGCTGGTACAGAAAAGTTGTTTGATTTAAGATGTTTGATTTGTGATGTTCATGTGATTTGTGATATGTATATGTTCAGGAGTGTGCATGTGTGTTATGGAAAGTTGTCAG
>JAZGTI010003205.1:204-32452 GCA_036877585.1 Botia kubotai
TGGATCACCTTCTCTACGGCCTCTAGTTCTGCCTGCAGCGATTGCAACTCGACCGTGTCTTCATCTCCGAATGTGGATGCTGCCATCTTGGTGTGACGTCTCCTGGATCTTTCTCTCATTTGTTCATTGCTCTGAGGGCAGTATCTCCAAACCTGTGAGATAAAGTTCCTCTATGGAATACTATGTCCAAGAAAGCCAGAGTTACTAAAAACATGATTAAAAAGTACCTTAGCAGTTTCCATAGTGGTTGGGAGTCCTTTCAGGGGAACCAGATGACAGGCCTTGAAGAATCTATCTACAGTTACCAATATGCATGTGTTACCATCAGAGACTGGCAGATCTGTGAAAAATCCACCCCCAGGTGTGACCAGGGATGCCGGGGAATAGGAAGAGGGTGAAGTTTTCAGACTGGGAGTTCACAACGTGTTTTGGCCATAGTGCATTCCCGGCACCCCTTCACTTACCTTGGTAGCGAGAGGGTTTTATTGGTCCCAGGATGACCAGTGCCCAGGGAGGTATTAACAGTATGGATTAGTTGTTTTCGTTGACTACAAGGAACATATGTTAAATTTGGAGGGCACCCAGGCAGAGCAGGATCGGAGACACAGGCGGCAGCGATATCTCCATCCAGGGACCATTGAATAGGGCTGACAATAAGACTGGATGACAGGATTGGTTCTGGGTTTTCTGATGGAGAATCTGGAGTATAGATTCTTGACAATGCATCGGCCTTGATGTTGTTCGATCCTGGGCGGTAAGAACTGGAAAATTGGAAAAACGTGTAAAGAAAAGGGCCCACCTGGCTTGTCTGGGGTTAAGTTTTTGCCTTCTGAGAGATACTTGAGATTTTGATGATCTGTGTATACTACGAACAGATGATCGGCCCCCTCCAGCCAGTGTCTTCATTCTTTAACGGCGAGCTTTATGGCGAGTAATTCTCTGTTCCAGATATTATAGTTTTGCTCTGCCGAGGATAACTTTTTAGAGAAGAAGGCACATGGATGGAGGCAAGGAGGTTTCCCCTGCTGCTGGGATACTCCGAATGTTAAAGCATCCACTTCGACCACAAAGGGTTTTTCTGGGTCAAGGGGATGAAGCATTGGTAGAAATGAAAGAAACCCAAGAATTGTTGAAGTTCTTTCACAGTGGTGGGACATGGCCAGGACCAAATAGCTTCCACCTTCCTCTCATCCATCTTGATGCTGTGGGCGTTAATTGAATATCCTAGGAGTTGGATTGAGTAATGGTGGAATGTGCATTTCTTGGCTTTCAGGTATAACTGGTGTTTGCAGAGCCATTGGAGGACCTCAGAAACATTCTGGCGGTGTTCAGCCTCATTCGGAACACGGCCTCATTTGGAACAAGGAACAGTCCGGAAAACCTCATTCATGTACCCCTGAAACACGGAGGGGGCGTTAACCAGTCCATATGACCAGGTACTCATAATGGCCTGTAGGTGTCACGAAGGGGAAGTGGTATCTGGTTTTCTTGTTTAGTGACCAGCAGTCGATACAAGACCTCAAGCCTCCGTCCTTTTTTTGCCAAGAAGAAGACACTGGAAGCAGCAGGGGAAGTAGAGGGATGAATATATCCTTGTTGTAAAGCCTCATCGATGTACTTCTTCATGGCCTTCTTTTCAAGGATGGAGAGAGAGTAGATTTTACCTTTGGGCACTGGTTCATCTGGTAGGAGATCAATTGCCCATGGTCAGTGAAGTCAGGAAAACAACAACAAGGAAAGCATTATTCGCCCCACTTCTGGATTTTCCCAGTCAACCAGGAGATGGAAGGGTCATGAGAAACGAGCCTTGGGCGCCCTACGAAATTCCCAGTGGTGGATTCCTCCAGAACTAACAGACAGATTTCTTCAAGGTAAAGTTGACCAACTCTCAGCTGGATGGAACCCACACAATATCAAATTTGTCCTTGAACGAGAGGTTTTATGGTTATTGATTCGACCTTGTATGGGATGTCATGGAGTCTTTTCTTGAGCTGTAGTTGACGACACAAGTCTGCAGAGATGAAGTTTCCAGCTGACCCAGAGTCGAGGAGGGCATGGGCTGTTACACAGTGGAGAGAAGTAGTCAGTTGTACAACAGTGCTAAGTGGACTTACATGGACTGGGAAAGAGGTAACCACACTCACCACAGGTCATGGAGGACGAACGGGACATGTCCTTGTTCCCCACAATATAAAAACAATCTCTGGGTCAGCCGGCGTTGACATTTGGTCGAGGACAGATGGGTATTGTCAACCTTCATGGGCTCATATTGTGGTTCTGGAGGGCTGGGAAGCTCTGGCCGGCAGGAACAGAATGGCGGTGATTTTCCTCCATACAGCCTTGAATTCTAGTTGCCACTTTAATAGAGTTGGATAAAGCGCTTAAGCCCTATGTTGTCATTGTATGCTGAGATATGGAACCGCAGAGAGGGCTTCAGTCCTTGCCGATAGGTGGTCAACAAGGAGTGCTTGTTCCAACCACTGGAGGCCACTAGTGTATGAAAATGGAGAGCACAATCTTGTATTGAACTCTTGCCTTGTGTTAGATGGTACAATGGCTCACTGATTGAAGCATCTCCAACAGTTCATCCAAAAACCTCATGGAAGTGAGCAATAAAGGCATTAAGGGATTTAGTAACCGGTCCATCTTGCTGCCATAACGAGTCAGCCCATTGGAGCGCTCAACCTGTTAATAGGGACAAAATGAAGATGATTTTAACTCTCTCAGTGGGAAATCGTTGTGGTTGCATATCTAGAGCGAGCGAACACTACAAGAGGAAACAGTTACAGTCTTCCACCAAACCAATGTAGGGCTTTGGGTTGACCATGGGACTGGCAGCGTAGAGCGGTGCTGGTGAAGGAGTGACGGATGGGGAAGCAGGTGCTGGTGTCGGCATAGAAGTTGCAGGGGAGTTAATGGCACGGCAAAGTGAGTCCACCAGCTCCTGGAACGGATCCACACCTGTTTGGTTCATGTTGTTATGGTCTGACCTTCTGTAACAGTAAATCAGACTCAAAGACACAGAGTAGTTTTAAAACTAAACAGGTGAATTTATTAAACAATAGACTGATTGGTAATGCAAGCAGGTGAGTACTGATGAGTATCAAGTCCTTAGATAAACAGATGAGAATTTAATCTCTTTTACTAGATGCAGGCTTTTGGGGAGTGACTGAGTATCCAGGAGCTGGTTTCAGAAGGTGAGTACAGGTAAGTAGACAAAACAATATCACTGGAACACACAAGGGAGACAAAGGGGATTGAGGAGCATGGAAACAGGTAAGTCTTTAGCATAAGTTTGAGTCCTTGTCCAAAGCGTAGACCAAACAATGTGACTGTGAGAAGCGTGTGTTCTTATAGTGGTCGGTGATGAACATGATGACATTCAGGTGTGTGTGATTAGGTAATTGTGAATGTTGATTGGGCAAGAAGCCTGGCGTTAAAGTGACATAAATAAATAATGCATATTTTTTGTGTTTTAGTTTGTTTGGTTATATTAAATTTTTTTGTATTTTATTTATTAATATATATTTTGTGATTATGTCCCCAAAAGATATAACTGTTTTATAACTGATATATATGCTGTTTGTTTATGTTTTAGTCACTCTGTAGACTGTCAAATTCAGCTTATTTTAATAATTGAGGCATGAGGTAAATTAATGTGTCTTAGGTTAGGATTTTAGTGTGTTTTAGGTTAGTTATTTAAATTCTCTTGCACACTACCATCTCAATATAAGCTACATTAGAGTTTTTTCTGTAAAAGCCTATTCCATAGTGCCAATTTTGCTGCAAAACCTGAAACACGAAACACAATAATGACAAAATAACATGTACTTCATCAGTTTTCTATAATGTTTTTATTCTTAATTCATTAAAAGGGCATTTTAGTATGTTTTTTGTTGTTCTACTATGGCAGGTGTGTCTTGGACTTTGCTCCACGAGATGGACTATCTGAAATACATGTCTGTGCGGAGAGATTACATTGTGCTTCCAGAGAGAGCACTCACTAATGGAACACGACTGCGCTGGTGGCAGCCCTTCTCACTGTCGTCAGGCCTGGTCAGGCCGAGTACAGAGCGCGCTCAGTGGGCTTTGGACAACATCCTTGTGGGAGGATCTGACATCAACCCCAGCACTCTAATGGACACTTTTGATGATGGTTTGCTGACATACGATATTCACTATCATAGTGCAAAACTGCTGCTGTCCATATTAATTTAGTCTTCCCTGCAGAGGGCGTATCTCATGAGGACAGCTGGAGCTTCTATCCCAACGCTGTCCGCATGGCTGGCTTCTGTGGAAACCCATCCTTCCACTTGTACTGGCCCAACAAGAACCATGACGGGTCCCACAACATTCTGGCAACCCGCGAACTTATTGTTCAGCCTGGATACATCTTACAGTTCAAGGTCAGTCTATGAGGGGCATTACTTTTTGATTAAAATACTCAAATACATACAATCAGTGACATATACAGTGAGTGTTGTGTTAATGTGCTACAGATTGTGGTGGGCTGTAAGGCAGACAGGTGTGACGACCATCATTCAGTGCTCTTGCAGTACAGAAAGGATGCCAGGTGAGTGAAAAGAACAAATCGGACAGACACAGAGAGACCGACCCAGCTTCAGTTCGAACTGACACTTTCCCCAGTTCCGGTTCAACTTCATGTTCATCTTCGTGCCTCCTTAAGATGATTACATTCATAACCTGGGCTTCCCAAAACCACTGGGAATGTGATTCCCACTTTATTACTTCTTTATTACTTCTTTATTACTCTTCCCATTATTTATTTACAGACAATTAGACCAGACCAGTTCTAAATCAATATAGAATTATAAATCATTATTCAAAGCTCGTTTTTAACCAAAAAATGCATTTAATGTGCTAGAGGAGAACTGGCCTCCCGGTTGAGCCTAGTTTCTCTTAAGGTTTATATCCATCTTTATACATCAGTGGAGTTTGGGTTCCTTGCCACTGTCACTCAGTTAGCTTACTTTTTTGGGAGACTGCTGACATTTAGCTTGGCTTATGGTTTTGTAAATTCTTAATATTGCTTTTAATATAATGATTTAACTACAATCTTAAAGATTTTACTATTTCACTGTTTGTTCTCTTATCTAAATGTTCTTTCTAAGGGCCATTTCCACGTACGATGTAACGTCATATCTTGCTTAATATGATACCTATCATTTTAATTGATTAAATGTCACATAGTCTTATATAAAGTATATACCATTTTCATAGGCTGTCTGGATACATAACCTTCTCATAAACCACTGAGATAGGTATGAGCCTTTGCCTGCAATGACAGGTATTTCTGATGCAGTCCATTTCTTTAAATGGTTCTGTTGTGTTGTAGTTATTATCAGTTCAGTCAACTTTATATTCATAAACCAGTTACAACTTTAGTATCACATATTAGTTCTACTAATATATACAGTATCTTATAATGAACATTAAAAATCTATATTGTATTTAGATTTTATATTTTTCCTGTTTTCTGTGTTTTTCTTTTCATTTTTTTAAAGCTTTTTTTATTATGTAAAACTGCTTTTCATATAAATACATTTGAATTTGAATTTAGAAACCACCCCTGTAATTTCTCTGGTAACTCTGTCTTCCTTCTCAGGTCAGATGTGTGGCAATTAGTCCAGTCTGCCTGTCTCCCATCTTCTGTAAATAACGTTGGTTGCTCACCTTTCCAGTTTCATGAGTCTTCCATCTATAGTGTTGTCAACAGTTCAGTGTGGACCAGAGTCACCATTCAGCTGCCTGACCATGTTTCCTCTGGGTATGGTATCCTTTAGGTGTCATCTTTGTCACAAGTGTTGACTTGTGTGGGTTGAAGGACTAATTGGATGTGTCTGTGAATGTTGTGTTTGTCTTCAGGGCAACACAGTTTCGCTGGATTCAGCAGGAGACTGCTGGCGAGCGGTACAGCTGGGCTGTGGATCATGTGTATATCGGCGAGGCATGTCCGGGTTTGTGCAGTGGTCATGGGTACTGCACCAGTGGTCCCGTCTGCATCTGTGATGAGGGCCATCATGGTGGGCTGGACTTTGTGTAATGTTTCTGAGTGTGTTTACATATGTGAACAGCAACAGATTTTGGTTACACTTTGTTTTAAGGTGCCATTCTTACATATTCCTTGAGAAGTCATGGTTTATAGTGACTCTAAAACAGCTAAGGGTCTTTGTTAGACACAACACAGCACTGTTTTAAATTTACTGTATATAAGCTGTACATAACAGCTTATTGCTTTTAAATTTATGGAATAAAATGGTTATTCCATATACCAGGCAAGGTTTCATATAATAAACAGCAGCAACAAAAATGTACTACTAATACTTTTTTTAAACAATTCTCCTGCCTTTAATGTAGTTCTTCAGAGACAGGGACACACAGACTCAGTGGTGCACATACTGATGTGATGAAGTCACTGATGTGTGTGTTTAAAGAATAATTTACAATGGCTTCGAATGCAGGTCAGCCAAGCAGAATCAAGGACTGTGATTATCTGTTTTATAAGTGTAATATTAATTAACAACATGTAGGGTTAATATAGTGTTGGGATTGGAATTTAGGGTTAGTCGTATGTAATTATATAATTTACTGTAATTACTATAGTACGAACATGTAATGTGTAACAAAGACCTGTACAATAAAGTGTTAGTCTGATGTTTTCTCTGTCTCAGGGGAAGACTGCTCTTTGTCCAACAGTGAGCTGCCCAGCTCTATCAAGGATAACTTTGAGTCTGGGTGGGTGTCTGAGGAGAGTTGGAGTGCAATTCAGGGTGGGGGTGTAGGGAGTGGATGTGGGCAGCTCTCTCCTCACGCTCATGGGGATTCACTTTACTTCGATGGTTGCCAGATGAGGCAAGCCATCACCAGACCTCTGGATCTGATGCGTGCCAGGTAAAAAAAGAATTCAAGAAGTCTGTGTGATTCTTGGTCTTTGAAACCATTTAATGAGCATGTCTTTCACTCCCGCAGTAAGATCATGTTCGTGCTTCAGATTGGCAGCATGTCTCAGACAGACAGCTGTAATGCTGCTCTGGATCAGGCGGACACAGTCGATCGGGCTGTGCTGCTCCAGTACAGCGCCAATAATGGAATTACCTGGCATGTCATCGCACAGCACCAGCCAAAAGATTTCATCAAAGCCCAGAGGGTATCCTACAATATCCCACTGTGAGTCTGAACACGCTTTAGACAGAGTTCATCATTCAAAATGAACATATAGCTACATATAACTTTAGCTAATAAAATTTAGTTGTTAAAGCAATTTGAAATAATTTAATGTCTTTTACTGTAGAGGCACATGATATGTAAGCAGGTGAAGAAGTACTAGTTAATGAGTAGTAGTACTTCCCTATAGCTGTTAATCCTATCTTGTAGCTGCAGCTGTTTACATAGTTTTGTTCAGGGGGCTGTTTTGTAGCTAATAAAGATGAGCGGAAACCCCTTGTGAAGGGGCAGCCCTTAAACTAAGTCCATCATCTCTGTTTGAACTTAAGGCAGGCAGGACAGTCTCTGAAGGACCTCTTGTTCTTTTCTTTGTCAAATTTGAGTCAAGACAATTGAGTGGAGACAGAACTTAGGTTATTAGCTGTTTAAAAGGGTCCTATTATGCATTTTCACTTTTTCAACTTCAGTTAGTGTGTAACTGTAATGAGGTTGAGGCTGATGCTGTGTTAAAATCCATTTGCAGATGTTTATTAAGAAGAGTTCAACAGTCCAAATCATTAAACAAGAATCAGAATCAGTACAAACAGTACAATCGGCAACCAGACAAAAGGGAAAAACAGTAATCTAAGGAAACAGACATAAACAGGTCATACATGTGGCAATAAAACAGTACTGTAGAAACGTTCAGTAAGTCAGTCGAATTGGCAATACTTCGCAATGTCTGTTTTGCATGGCCATGCTAAATGGCTGCCAAATAGGAAATGACAGTGGAGGTACCAGAGGGAGAGGTAAACATGTGCATTTCACTGCATGTCGTACTGTGTATGATCTTGTATGTGACAAATAAAATTTGAATTTAAACATTCAGTACTCAGGCGAGGGCTCCCTCTGCTGGCGTGGCATTACAGTAATGTTGATTTTTGATCATTAACAATATCTGCAAAGTTACAATGCTTAAAGTTCACTGCTAAGGGAGATATTTTAACCAAAATTTTCTTTAACCAAAATTGCTTTATAAGGACTACAGTAAATGGCTGGAAGAAACCACAGGATTGTTCTTTTTTCCACTTCCTTCAGACCCATGGTGTAAAACATAACACAAAGTAGTAAAAGAAAAGAAATAAGTATAGATATAAATAATACAACAAAGAAAAAACACTAAGAACACTGAGAACATTGCTTACATTGTAGTGCAAATGGTGTGCAAAAGAGAAGAGTAGCAATTGTAAAAGTAAAAATGGCTGGAACATTATGACATTCAGTGCATCTGGGGACAGAGGGCAGAAAGGAAAGAGAGCTCAAGTTCCTCACTATGGAAGCATATGTGTAGCAAAATTCAATTTGCAATGCAATATGCAAAACGGCAATGCAATATGCAAAATGACAATGCAATATTCAAAACGGCAATGCAATATTCAAAATGGCAATGTAATTCTTTATTTAAATTTACATTAAATTATATTAAATTATATTATTTACATTTGCCATTTCCAACAGTAGTCTTAAGTTGTAAAGTGCATACTATTTTAATGCTTTATAAGTAGCAAAATTAAA
The DNA here is from genome assembly GCA_036877585.1 of Botia kubotai. Lineage (NCBI taxonomy): Eukaryota > Metazoa > Chordata > Actinopteri > Cypriniformes > Botiidae > Botia > Botia kubotai. The sequence goes on from JAZGTI010003205.1 coordinate 8,944, forward strand.
ATGAAAATGTATAACCCAAATTGATTTAATATGTGTAACGTGTCCAAGCAGAAACAATAGCAAAATTATCATTTAATTTGGGGGTTGAGGGAAAGCAGAATGAATTTACAGACATTTCTAACATTCTGTTTTTATTTTGTCATTATGGGGTACTGAGTGTAGATTAATAAAATTAATTTAAATGATTGTAGTATCAGACTGTAACATAAGAAAATTGATAAACATAAAGGGGTCTGAATACTTTCTGAACGTACTGTATATTGCTGTATGTATATATTGGATACATATATTGCAGATATATATTGCACTTACATGCATACATGTTAAGAACTTGTATTTGTACATTTAAAATGTTACTACAGATGTGCTATGTGAATGAAGGTATCAGTAAAGTCACAGGCTGCATCAGATGATCAGCATATGTTTTAGTGTGTGTTTGTGTTGCTGCAGTGAGGCTCGTGTACGGGGGGTGCAGTTACGATGGTGGCAGCCACGCCATGAAGGTTCAGGTCATGATCAGTGGGCGCTGGACCACGTGGAAGTCATTCTGTGAGTACCAATAAACATTGTTCCTTCCTCAGACCCTAGTCTACAAATCCCATCACAACTTAACACAATGCAGAATGTATAATTAAATAATTAATTGCAGGAAGCATAAACCTGTGAAAGAATTGTGTGGATTATAAAGTCATGTTCCAGATCACATTACATACACACTTCCTGTACTCATCATATGCATACACCTAACTTGTTCCCACCCCTCTCACGTTCTTGTCCTCACAATGTGTTTCTCTTTATTCTCTTTATATCAATGTCACCCCTTCTGCATGCCATAACATTTGTTGGTCTCCATCTTTTGCTGCTCTGCAACATTTTCCAACCACACCTCCATCTCCCGGGCTCTGGTCCTGCCAATGCAGGTCAGGGTTTTCCCATCCCCAGAGCTTTGTGAAAGCCAGCAGCACCCCCTTGTGTTTTATAACCTTCCCTTTCTTCTGTCTTCTGCTCCCTATGGCATGACTGTAGTGTCAGGTAAGTGCTTTGCTCTTCCCAGAATGCACCACTGCCCCCCTTATTGTTTCTTTCTTTTACATCACTTTAAATGTCATCAGCCCACACAGAAGGAAAAAATAGGAAACACCATATTAAAGCTTCCAAGTGTCAAGAAATTGGCCCTACTTCTCATTGGGTTCGTTGATATAAACGTTTTTTCCATTATTTTGTCTGTCTCTGTTTCTACCCATCTAATTTAAAACCTGTTTACCCAAGGCAGTTGTATGTTACTGTTTCCAGGAACAAATCTGCATAGTTGTAATAACATTTGATTTAAACAATAATGAATCAGCAATATTACCCTGTCCGTCGTGGGCAACAAGTTTAAGAATTGTGTTTTGTCTGTCAAAACAACTTTACGAAAGGGGCCGTTCTCTTTCAGCTCAACCTCTTTCATCTTATGATCTGAAACAGACCTTTTCAGTGATTTAATGTTGACAAAGCACCTTCTACACTTAAAGTGTACGTGGCAGCTATTTTAGCATTTCACAAGGATGTTAATGGTCTGTCGGTGGCCAAAAACATTCTAGTGGTCAAGTTTTTATGGGGCACTAGATGGCTGAACCCTCCCCGCCCCTCTACTATCTCTATGTGGGACCTGGCCGTGGTGCTGAAAGTGACGTCATGCCGCCATTTGAACTGCTCCAGTCACTCCCCTTAAAAGTGCTCTCATTTAAAATAGTGCTGCTACTAGCACTCATGTCTAAAAAATGAGTAGAAGATAGTCACGCTTTATCAGTTAATGAATCGTGCATGGATTTTGGGCCGGGTGACTGCAAAGTGGTTCTTAAACCGAGACATGATTACATTCCCAAAATGCTTGCAACTCTGTTCCCAAAATGTTCACAATTTTTGTTTCAGATGAACTGCTGAAAATGATTCACCTTTACATCCGCTTGGCCATTCACGATTGGTGCATATTTGTCAAGTTACAGTTCGGACTCTCCGAACAGGTCTTCATTTGTTTGGAGAGTGCCTGAAAGGGTCTATCAGTCTCAAACCAAAGGCTTTCCAATTGGATTGCAGATGGTATAACTATGGCTTACAATTTACAAAATGTATCATGCCCTATTAGCATTCAAGCCCACTTTGGCTTTTTCATGGGCATGGGCGAAAGGAGTGTCTATTAAGGTAATTTGCTTAATGGAAGGATGGGCCACCCTGAGCACTTTTTTAAGATTTAACAACCTAGATGTTATTTCGTTAACATCAAGCATCCTCTTGTCTTAACAAAGCATATGTCGATGCATCAACCTCACAAGCTTGGCTTGTGCACATATATTAGCTGCTTAAGCACTGCCGTCCCCACTCTAGAGCTCAGTGTTCTAGCTGGTCCCACTGTGTGCTTCACCATGTAAATGCACAATCACCCAATCATAACCTTAACACCTACAGTCATGGCCAAAAATATCGGCACCCTTGCAACCATGTGATGTTCCTATAATTTGTATTTAAACACACCTGTGGCAAGTAACAGGTGTGGGCAATATAGCAATCACACTTGCAACCAGTTCAAATGGAGAAAAGCTGACTCGACCTTTGTGTTGTGTGTCACACTGAGCGTGGAGCAAAGAAAGAAGTTAAGAGTTGTCTGTGGATTTAAGAGAAAAAAATGTGGAAAAACATGGACAATCTAAAAAGCTACAAGTCCATCTCCAGAGATCTTAATGTTCATGTGTCCACTGTGTGCAATATCATCAAGAGGTTTACAGCCAATTGCAAACTAAAAAAAATAAACGTGTGTAACAAAACTGCAACAAATTTCTGAGAGAAGGGTTGCATTTTCTGACAGAATTGCATAGGTGCCGATATTTTTGGTCATGACTGTATAAGTTTAACTGTATAATGTTGATTTACGGAACCAGAGGCTCACTGCTTTCTTTTATATAGTAATATGGTGGTCTAGTGCACCACTTACACTATTACAAAGCTGAATTGCACTGAGCGCTGTTAAAGCAGATGGTAGGCCACGCCCCTTTACCAAACATAGTGGTTTCTACCAAGTCTGCTACTGAGGCTGCCAAACACTGTGCTGCCGTTGTTAACCCATTTCCCTAATAAATAAGCAGCACTTGCATCTGTGATATTGGCTCTATTTTTGATCAGCTCCACTTGCAGTAACACTGCATGATTAAACTATTTTCCCCATAGTGTCATCACTATCAAGAGACCGATGTTAAAGGGGAACATCTCCCGTTACTATCGTAACCTTGGTTCCCCAAAATGAGGGAACGAATGAGGGATACTTCATTTTAAAGATTCTAAGGAAATGGCTCCAAATGCCGCCTTAAATACAGCAAATTCAACTTCAACTTGCACACTTGTTTGCCATTGGACTTTGCAGTGCAATGTCGTTATGCCAATCTTTTACATTTATGCGTTTGGCAGATGTGGCTTTTATTTTTTAGTCGCTTTTATTTTATAAAGCGACTTACAGTACATTCAAGTTATTCATTTGGTTAGTACATGTGCTCCCTGGGAATCTAAAGAACACACAATTAGGCTTCAGTATTCAACAAGAAAGGTGTTTCCCCATATCGTCATCATGATGCACAGTCGTGTTCCCTCATTTCAGGGAACCAAGGTTACGAGTAACCAGAGACATTACACTTTTTTATAAGGTCACAGTGTTGTTATATATTAAAGTACTGAGTATTATAAATTTACAACATGTGCTTTTACATTTTCGCACTACATGTGCTCCCTGGGAATCAAACTCACAACCTTTTGTACTGCTAATGCAGTGCTCTCCTAGCTGAGCTACAGGTCATGAAATTGTTGAAAGCACATTGTACTGCCCACACATGGTTTGTGGGTTTGTCCATCCTCACCCTCAATGGCAGGGCAGGAATGGGGTACTTGGAGGTGCCTTCAGTCAAGCACAGCATCATAGTGAATTTATGCAGGGTACTGCCTCCTGGAGAAAACACCCGAGGCTCCTATTCAGAGCGTGTGGTTTCTCTTTACTCATAGCAAAGCCCGATGGTGCTGCTGGAATTCTGCCTCTGCCCTCTATGCCATGGCCATCCTGCATGTCCATCAGGTTAAGGCATTAAAAAAACTTGTTGAGAGTGGTCTCCACCCAGTGCAAATGCAGAAACAGGCACTGACCTTTCCCTTAGGGTGACAAAGTCACAGCATGGGCACTGGGCTGGGCAATATCAACCATGTTTGTCCAGGAGCAACATCTCTGGCTAAACTGAGATGTAAGATGCCAGGAAAGTTTGCTTCCTTGATGCTTCCATCTCCCAAGGTAGCCTTTATGGCAGCACCATATAGGATTCTACCCAGCAATTCTTTACTGTTAAGAAGCTGACAGAGATGATTAAGCACATCCTGCCTCAGTGTGGTTGTGCCCTTGTGTACAGTGTGCAGCCCTCTCTGTCTACTCTTTGCCAAAGCTGGTCCCCTGTGACTCCTTAGTCTCCTTTAACATCACAGGCAGCACCAGCAGACTAGCCCACGAGGTCCAGTCGCAGGAGAGCAGAGCCGGCCACCCATGAGTCAACCACCAAGAACCCTTCAGAGATGACAAGAAGAGATGATCAAAGAGAAGACGCCATGGCACAAACTACCAACTTGTCACCCAATTGTCCCAAAACAGAGTGTGCACTGCAACAGACCATGGACAGTGTTGATCTGCTCTGCTGCCTCCTTTAGGGGTGAGGAAACATTAAAGACTTGAGAGCCTTGGGAATAAGAGCAGTTTCTGTTTTCTCTTTGGATCTTCCCAAGGCACGCAAGGATTTGTTGCTTCCTCACCTCCCAAAGTGAACGCCATGCATGGTCTGCCACAGTGCAGCCACTGTCTTGGGCACATGATTGCATGTTGCAGCCTCTGGCACATTGTTTAGATGCATGGCTTTCACTTCCCAGGTTGTCATGATAGCTCATCAGGTACAGCTCAGCTATGTAATTCAGTTTACAAGACACTCGCCAAGATTCTCCAACGTCCTTCTTTCTTCGGTTCAAGTTGTAAGTGCAGCAGTTCTGCATACAGAGTTTGAGGTCCTTCTGGTGAGGCTGTGATCGTTTCTGTTTCAGTAGCTGAGATGGAGGCAGGGTTTTACAGCCCATACTTTATTGTGCCCAAGAAATGTAGTGGGTTGTGGCCAATTTTAGATCTGTGCATTTTGAACCAGACTCTTTACAGATTCTCTTGATCTTGAAGAGATTCATGCAGAAGAGCATTCTGACGTGTGCAGTATCTAGGTTGGTTCCCTTTTTTTTTAACAGTCGAGCATATCAGTACAGGGTACTCTCCTTTGGTCTATCTCCGTTTCTACGTCTTCACCAAAGTCACAGAGGCTTCCCTCTCCCAACTACTAGAAATCATCAACTACCTTTATGACTGGTTCATTCTATCCTACTCTCGAGAGCAGTTGTGTAAACAGGGATCTGGTTCTCAGACATTTAGACTGCTTGGGGCTTTGGGTCAGCTGGGAGAGGAGCAAGCTCTTCCTAGCACAAAGCATTTCTTTTCTTGGATGGAGTTGGACTCTGACACCTTGACAGCAATAGAACAGTGTGTTCAATCAATGATGAACTGCAACAGTCAGTTAGAAGCCAAAAATGTTGGTCCCACTGAAATACTTTCAGGCATAAGGCATCCTCAATGGTGCTTGTGCCTCTTGGGTTGATGCATATGGGACCGCTTCAGAATTGGGTCCAAAACCAATCGCTGAGGTGAGCATGGCACTGCAGTACCATGACAACTGCAGTACCATGACCACTATGAATAGGTACACAGTGTCTGGATCCTGGACATGATTTCATTTGCATTAGCACATAAACTGCCTGGAGCTCTTGGCAGTCCTGCTTACCCTGCAGAGGCTTCGGCTGGTAATCCAGGGAAAGCATGTGTTGTATGAGTACTCCCTACATCCTTGACTGAGGTAGATATCAGTCAAGAGTAAGTCAAGAGGCTCCTTGTTCTTTCGCATTGACCGGGAGCAACTTGCCTGTATTAATACCCCTCTGTCCACTATATCTGACACTACATGCAAAGGAAGGGAAATTATCACAGCCTATTGCCAAATTTATTGGCCAACTTTAAACTTATCCTGCTAACAGTTAGTTAGTCTTGATTATTAACAATTGATAACATTACACAAATAAATTTGTTTTAGCATTTATTTTTTTGTAGGCTGCACAAACTGAAACGGCTTACTGCAGACATACAATTTATTTACTATTTAAATTCTGTATATCCACATAGTGTTTTAAAGGTTGCATGTCAATGTTAGACATAATTCATAGCACAGTTATCTTAGTAATAAGCTAAAGCTAACAGGATAACTAGCAACCAGAATACGTTGACATTGCAATTGATTTGAGTTAAAAATAAGCTTTTAAATGAAGAACTTGTATTCCTTGTCCAGTTTCACTTTGGTATGCTCTCTCACCAAGCAAACCATATATTCTTGGCCAAATTTTGGCAACGTCAAAAGAGAGGATGTCATCCTATGTGCCGGTGCCACTTTTTTGCTAGCCAAACTTGAAGAATTGATACACTGCTTCGATGAGCACTTCCAGATATCAAATCCGCTGTGATTGAAGGTCTGTTGAGTCATTGAGTCCTGCATGCCCAAGGTTCCCACAACTCCCATCAGGGACCAAGTGGTGAACATGCAAGCCCTCCCGCAACCAGAAGAGGACCAAGTCCTGCTGTGTCAAATATGTGCCCTGCATTTACCTCCCTCTGGTAGTCCCACGTTTATAAGCATAATTTGATCTGGTACTTCACCTGAAGTACCTGTGATTTCCACATGTAACTTACTCTTAGGTAGGTTGTGATCTCTGCATTGTCTTCTCTCACAGAAGGCGTTTACTATACCAACGTTTTTAACTAACAGACTCACTTTGCAATGACCTTCTGGAAGCTGGAAGCTTCATGCCTTATCAATGCATTGTAAGGTTATGGATTATGGAAGGTTATGTGATGACTTAATGTTTCGGACACGCTTAACATGTCTGTTAAATGATACTGCAGAATGTTCCAGGTGAATGAATTTTGCCAAGCTAACTGAACATCTCCATCCTGAGCTACAGTTATAGAGAGCAGTGATTAATGCACACTGCATAGGGCCCTGGAGAGGTTTACCTAAAATACGACCACTGACTAGAGAGAAAATTAATCTAGTTCAGGTTTGATGTGACGGGCATTGCTCTTGCAACACATCCTGTGTTCATTTACACAATTAATTCATACAATCTGGGAGGTCGTTCCTTTAAATCTAGTCCTGTTACACTTCTAAAGGTCAGGGGATATACAACAGTTTGTTTCAGATGAATAGACTAGAAAAAAGTTGGCAAAAAATCCTGAAATGTAAATTAACTATACCTGAAAGCTCAAAACAGCAAAGTTAAACGTTAAAAGTATGTGCATACTTACTAATCAGTTCACCTGCCCACAATCTTGACATTTTGATCATATTTTTCCATAATCCATCACTATGTGTGTCATAGCTGGATCTCCTGTAAGTCCAAAGACTTACAGGAGCACACAGATCCCCTTTACCAGTCCTTCACCCTCATCACAGCCCCATCACTTCTACCCTCCTGTCCCTTCATGCTTTGCAGACGCCCCCTCCTGTCCTGGCTGTATTCCTGGTTCATTGGTCCCAACATGGAGGACAGAAGAGGCAATGACAAGCTAAGCTATAGCAACTCTCATAATCTTTTCTTTAGTTTGTCATTTTTTTGACAATGTCCTTCCTTTTCATGACCTCTCAAAGTTATATTTTGTCTCTTGTTTATCCATCTGTCTTGTCCTACCTCAAACTCTAACCTCAAGCACTATTATAGGTGTGTTCAGTCTAATGAATGTACTGTTAGTCTTATGGCCACATATCAATTACAATTACAGCTGTTGTGAATTGTATTAGATCTACATTTACATTTAGTCATTTAGCTGACGCTTTTATCCAAAGCGACTTACAAATGAGGACAAGGAAGCAACTTCAATCACAATAAGAGGCAACAATGAATAAGTGCTATAGACAGGTCTCAGGTATTTCAACACAGTATGAGAAGGATATATATATTTTTTTAAGAAGTAGAAGTAGGAGTGTGTTACTAAACCTCGTGTGTATAAGATTTGCAATGTGTTTGTGCACCGCTGCACATTACTGTAACAATCTCCATTAAGCACATCAACAGTCCAAAAAAATCACTTATCATTTACTTGTGCCATATTTTATATTTTCATCCCAGAAATATAAAAATATAAAATATGGAACACAAAAGGGACAATAACCCAAAATGTTTAAATTCCACAAAGCTTGTACATCTGCTCGTAAAAATGCACAACTTGACCTAGTCAAGTCATTATCTTGCTTTATGTCAACAAAAAATGTCAAGTTTATTATACTGCTCAGTGTCTATGTGTCACACATAGAAAGTCAATGCTGGTTAGTGAGATAAAGTGATTAAGTGACGGTTGAGCATTAGTGATGATACGTGTTGATCACAAGCAGAAACTGGCTTGCATTCATTCATTCATTCAGACTTGTTCTTCTGAGCCCACAGATTCATTTATCTTATGTGGTTCAAATAAGCAGTATCACAACTTCTTCACCAGCTGCTAGTGGGACAGCTAAATAGTGGATCTGCTTGCATAATTATTGCTGAGAATCCCCTGGATTCTGAAGCAGCTATCAGCCTCAGGTGTTAAGAGTCATTTTCATTAATTTCATTAATGTGGTTCTGGTGATGGCAGGTTCATCAGCCCACCTGACAGCCACAGTTGTTGTCTTCAGTGTCTGGGTCACCAACACACTGAAGTCCAGGCTTTTTTCCTAAAGCAGAAAGCCGCTTTGGATGTTTCCCCCCCAAGTCCCTTTGTAGCAGAAATGCAGGGGACAGAGGCGGTAAACTCCATTGTGGATATACAGGGATCAGTAGCGGCTGCTCTACCAGTTCCAGTCCTGTGGTTTCTGGGCTTGGTTTGTGACACTAAGCCACACCCTGCCCCAGTTCCTTTCTTTGCTGCCACCTGTAGGAACCTGTCCTCCAAGTGTAAGGATTACTCATTCCTGGTGGCAAGGGTTTACATGAACCACTCCTTTACCATAGAGCCATCGGGCCGGCCCCAACACAAAACCTCCCACAGGAAGGCACCACAGGCCAGCCATCAGAGTTATGCTAAGAACCCCCTAGGGCTTCATTATTACCCCATCTCCAGCTACTGTTCAGGATGTTGACAGAGGCACATTGTTTTTCTTGCCCTGAGGAGGATGAAATGGTTGATTCAGGGCAAGCATGTGTTGACCTGCACAGACAACACAGCGACACAGCAATCAATTGGCAGGGTGCTGTACACTCACAATGCATGTTATAACTTGCCCTTTGCATTCTCCTATGGAGTCAGCAGCTGCTGAAATCTCTGTGTGCTACTCACATTACGGGCAACCTCAATCAAGGTCTTGCTTCAGGGAGATTGCAGACAATATACTCAGGATGGTTCAGCTGATGTAGGAGAGGTTCGGGGAAGCACAGGTAGATCTGTTTGCTGCCCAAGAGAACTCATGCTGCTCCCTCTAGCACTCCCTGACCGTGGCCCCTGTCAGCATGAATGCCCTGGCACACAGCTGGCTCCAAGATCTATGCAAGTATTCAATTTTATTTATTTATATAATGCTTTTTACAATGTTACATTGCTTTAAAACAGCTTTACATATAAAAAAATAATAATAAAATACACAGAACAAATGCCAGACAACGATGGTATTATTGCAAATAATATGTGTGAGACGTATAAGACTAATTAGGTATACTAGATTTATTGTAGGTTTATGAAGGGGTTTATAAGGGGGTTGACTGAACCGATAAAACCACAAAATCATTAAGCAAGATATGCGTTCCAGCTTACATGGAGATGAAGTATACAAGATAACATCTTATGGGACAGAGGTATAAGGGATTTGCAAAAGTACCATAAACTACACACAACACGCAAAAGTAAACTACATGCATACATAAAATATATATATAAAAAATATCAAAGTTTACAATTTACAAAACTCAAAGCTAAGTTAGACATCAGCAATCCCCCAGCAAGCAAGCCAACAGGGGACAGTGGCAAGGAACCAAAACTCTATTGATGTAAAGATGGAGAAAAAACCTTGGGAGACCAGGCTCAACCAGGAGGGCCAGTTCTCCTCTGGCATGTTAAAGCTGCAATTTGTAACTTTTTGAATATGAACAGAGTTGATTATAATGATTTATAACAACAGAAGAAATCGTACCAACAGAAATGGCTAAGCATAATGTTACTAATTGCAGCCATAACATCACACTGCTGTGACTAAGCAGGGAACAAAATATAGAAACTAACTAGACTAAAAGTAGGCAAATATGTAACGGTAAGTTTACTAAGGAAGTCTATCAAATCCTGATGATCTGTCTGAGGGGTCGTTCCATGCAGTCCCCCACCATCTGGTCTCAGAGTTTGGATCTAGCTGACAACAGGACCTTGGGGAAATTAAAGACAGAGTGTCAGTACATCTGTTCTTGTAGGAATTGTCCCTGGTTCTGGTTTACCTAATCAATGCAGCCTAATAATCCCTTAAGGGATTGTAAATCCATAAAACTGTGTAGGTTAAATTAAAGAGGTGGGTCTTTAATCTAGATGGCATAATGTATCTGCCTCCCGGACAACACCATTCCAAAGTTTGGGCGCCAAATTTTGGCCAGAACCTTCAGATTGCAGTGAACGCAATGGACTGTAATAGGAGAGGAGCTCGCTTAGGTATTGAGGAGTTAAAACATTCAGGGCCTTGTAGGTAATCAGCAAAATTTTTAAGTTCATATGATGCTTGATAGGCAGTCACTGTAGTGTTGACAAAACTGGGCTAATATGGTCATACTTGTTTGTTCTCATGAGAACTCTGGCTGCTGCATTCTGAACCATCTGAAGTTTTTTAATTAATCTTTCAGGGCAGCCACCAGGTAGGGCATTGCAATAATCATGTCTTAATGTCACGGATGCATAAATTAATTTTTCAGTGTCTGGCTTAGAGAGCATGTGTCATAGTTTTGATATATTTTTAAGACAGAAAAAATCAGTTTTACAAATAGTGGAAATATGGTTTTCAAAGGACAAATTGCTATCAAAATGACACCCAGATTCTTGACTAATGAAGTAGGCTTTATAATGCATTCATCAAGAGGCAGTGTTTTAGCTTGTTCCGTGCTAAGGATTTTTGTCCAATAAGTAAAACTTCTGTTTTGTCTGAATTTGATAGTAGAGAGTTGCTAGTCATTCAAGTTTTATTATCAACTGTGCATTCTGTTTGGTGAATTTATGAGTCTTGTTGGGCCGAGAAGAAATGTACAACTGACTATCATCAGCATAACAATGAAAACTAACTCCATGTCTCTTAATAATTGCTCCCAGAGGTAGCATGTATAAGGTGAAATGTATGGTCCCAAGAACTGAGCCCTGCGGTACTTCATATTGGACTTGTTATGTGAGACCTTTTTACTCACAGCAACAAACTGGAATCGGTCAAATAAATATGATTTAAACTATGCCAGTGCAGTTTCATTTATGCCAACATAATTTACAAGCCTATTTAGTAGAATGCTGTGGTCAACAGTGTCAAAGGCTGCGCTAAGGTCGAGTAATACTAGAAGAGAGATGCAGCCACGATCAGCTGACAAGAGCAGATCATTTGTCACTCTGATGAGAGCAGTCTCTGTACTATGATATGGTCTAAATCCTGACTGGAAATTCTCGCAGATACCATTTCTTTCCAGGAATGAACATATCTGTGAAGACACCACCTTTTCCAGTATTTTTAAATAAAAGGTCATTTAAGATGGGTGTAGTTTACTAGTTCCCTGGGATCAAGTTGGTGATTTTTAATAAGGGGTTGAATATCAGCCAGTTTGTACAGTTTTGGGACATATCACAACACCAATGATGAATTTAAAAAACTATGTAAAGGATCTATATTTTCAGGCCACATCTCTTTCAGCAGCCTGGTAGGTATAGGATCAAGCATACATGTTGTTGATTAAGATGATTTAATTATTTTTAACAGTTCATCCCTATTTATAGTAGAGAATGACTGGAGTTGTTCCTTGGGCAAGTTATAATGATGTGATGTGTTGCAGGCAGTTGCATGTTTATGATTTTTTTCATAAAATAATTTCTATTATGATATTGACAACTGTCAGAAGCAGATGACACTTTAACTTTGGTTAATTGGTCAAGAATGCGTTCCCGCCAGTCAGCCTTATCGCACAGGTGCTGTGCAAGGCAAGGGAGGACGAAGAGCAGCTTCTGTTGTGTGATACTGGCCCAATTAGGCTTGGTTCTTGGATCTCATGCTACTCTGGAACCTCCATGTTTGGCCCCTGTAGAGGACACGGATAGGTTAGCTGGTCTGTCCCCGGCACTGGTAGACACTATCAATCAGGCAAGAGTCCCCTACACTAGGTGGCTTTATTCTCTGAAGTGGCAGCTCTTCATTAACTGGCACTCCTTCAGAAGGAAAGATGCTCAAAGGTGCATGATTGAATCTGTGTTGTCCTTTCTGCAAGAGCGACTCAACAGACATTTATTCCCACCCACACTATATGCGTATGTAGCTGCTATACCAGCACATCATGATTTGGTGGAGGGGAGGTTGCTTGGGCACCATGATCTGGTCGTTAGGTTCCTTAGAGGTGCAAGGAGATTTAACCCTCCATGACTGCACCCCATCCCTTCGTGGGATCTCTCTATTGTCTTGGCAGTGTTTCAGATAGTGCCATTTGAAGCCCTAGAAGAGCCTGATCTCCCTCAAGAGGGTTGGGGATCAATATGCGTTCTGTCACTACTGAGTGCTTAATGTTCAGGGTCAGCTAATTGTCACATTATCCTGAGACCCCAGCCCTGCCACATTAAATTTATTTCACAATTTTTCATTGGCCTTTTTCTAAAAAGATCAGAAAAGATAGGGGAAACCCCAAGTGTCATCATTGACACAACATCTCATTCCCTCCATCAAGGAACAGGGGTTACAGTCATAACTGAAATGTTTTGCATTGTATGGACCTACAGTGGTAGAATATTTATTAAGCTTCTATTTTGTTTTTAAGAAAGTAAATCAAATACATACAGAAAGGCACAAAGGTGATTAAAGGATGAACATTTAATTTTTGGATATAAAAAGGCTTTACTTGAACAAATTAAGGTGACAAATTTGCAGACTCTCAGTGGGCTTTACAATAGGGATCCCTTTATTACCATTAGTTAATACATTAGCTGACATGAACTAACAGTGAGCAATATATTTATGCAGATTTTGAAAGAAGCCTGAGGTCCATGATTGCAGCTAAAAAGGAGTCTTGAGGCTGGTGTGCCCAGGGACCATGAGGGTGTGCCGCTACCTGCACGAGGGCAGCAATGTACAGCAAAATGTTACATGTTTGGTGGCTTATGACACATCTCGTCTCATACCGGAAGCTTCCATGGTGATACCCTAAATTGCCTTGAGTTGAGGGCTGTATTTCTGGCCCCAAAGTAGTTACTTCAGCAGCTAGGGGCTACCATGTCCTAGTGTGGGTAAACAACACCTTGCTAGTCACATATATAAATTGCCAAGGTGAATTACACTCACATTGCCTGAACAAGCTAGTGCGGAAGGTGCTGCTTTTGACACAAGACATGTTCCAGTCTTTAGGGGTATTTATATCCCAGGACGGGTGAATGTGGAAGCAGACTTATTGTCCAGGCAGGCTGTGACAAACAGGGAATGGAAACTCCACCCCAAGATGGTCAGCCAAATTTGGAAGAGGTTTTCCAAAGCAGAGGTGGACTTCTTTGTGAAGAATGCAAAATGTTCGCTCTACTTCTTCTCCAGCTTCCCTGAGCCCCTGGATGCCATGGCTCATACTTGGCCCAGACTGCATCTTTGTCCTTGGGAGTCCTAGACAGGGTCTGCCAACAAGGGTCTCACCTCTTGCTCATAGCGCCTCATTGACCAACCAGGATTTGGGTTTTAGATCTGATATTCCATCTCAATGATTCTCTGTGGGTAATTCCGATCAGGAGGGACCTTTTGTCTCAGACACAGGGGACAATATTTCATCCCCAGCCAGAACTCTGGAACCTTCATCTCTGGCCCCTGAATTGGATCGGCTAAGAAAGACTGGGCTTCCAGCTGATGAGTGCTAGGGCTCCCTCCACTAGGACAGCCTATGCCCTTATACTTTTGAGAGGTAGTGTACAGCACATAGTGCAGATCCAGTTCACTGCCTGATTGTTTCAGTGCTGGAGTACCTGTAGGGCATTAAGTGTAGCTTTAACAGTCAAGTAACCCAAGATGTTCCCTATCAAAAGCTACACCCGATGCTGCATTTTATAACACAACTAGGAATAAAAATACCAATGCCGCCACTTTGGTGTCTGGGCCCTTCAGATTGTACGGTGTGCAAAAACACTGGACAGGTCTCAGACATAGCCTTGGAATGTTGACTCAAGAACATGTAAGCCCATGTAAGCCCAGCTTATAAAGCACAGCATCAAATGTAGCTTTTTCAGAGAACAGGGTTATAGTCAAGTAACCAAAACATTTTCTATCAAAAGCTATTTAGATGCTGCCTTTTACAATCCTAAAAGGAATTAGAATACTAGGGCCGCCGCCCTAGTGTCTGGACCAGCCTGCCGCATTACACACTGACTGCAAGGGTGCACCTACTGCAAGGGGAGATGCTGTGCCTCATTGCCACACATGAAGACGCATGTTGTATGGCAGTTTATAGCATGAACATGCATTCCGATGATGTCCCAGCTGCAGGTTATTTAAGCTGAATTGTCTACGTGTTTGACACACATGCTTTAACACCAATTGAACAAAGAACATACTCATTAGCATACTCATTATGAAACGCAGCATCTCATTCCCACGTTTGCAGGCAAAAGGGTTACCCAAGCCAAGAAATGAATGTAAATACAAATGTTCATTGTGCATTAAATAGAATCTTTCTTTTATTTTGAAAATGTTTTAGTACAGTGGTTCTCAAACTGTTGGAACATGAAGTGCCCCCTGGTGGTATGGGACATGACAAGTAATTAAAAATACTATATGTACCCTACCAAAAGTCTGGAATCATTGACTAAGATGTTTCTTATCATCTTTAAAACCTTCTATCTGAAGTCATTGACTCAAATGTTTAAATTGTTATTGTAGATATAAATGTAATTGTGCCAACATATTAATTTCTGTTATTAGAAAATTACAATTTTATTTAAAAATGTTTTTTGAAATAAGTGATTTGGACCAAATAATTAAGAGAAAGCAGGTAATAAGAGTATAGGATAGAGGGTAACTCCTTCAAAACTCTTTCAAACAGTTTCTCAGGATGATTCCTCAAGAAACCTGATGATAAAACATCAAGAAAATATTTATAAATTCTAGGCAAAGACTACATTAAATATGTTAGAAGAGGTCTTGAATGAAAATGTTTGCCAAATGTGATATTCTATAGCGGTGAATAGGTGGTACTTAAAATATATAATTTCATCAAGGTTGAAAGTTTAAAAACCACTGTAAAAACAGTCCATTCAGTAAATCACCACAAACACAGAAAAACTGAGAATTCTGTGTACTCTATAACAGTTTGTAGAGCCTTTTCTGTTTAGAACAGTGCCCAAATACACAGAGTCTTTACCTTTATTTGCCTTTATTACCTTAAGCCTCACACAAAACCCTGTATCTGTGCATCCATAACATATGTGCTTGATCCAGGAGGATCCATCTTAAAATATTATGTTGACAGTGTTTGAGGTTATGAGTGAATTAGGGATTTGCTTAAATAATGTAAAAATTCTAACACAACCCACCCTTCTTCCATCTTTTCTGCTGTTTTCCCCCTCACAGCACCCGCAAACAAAACTACATGATTAACTACCCGAGACAGACGGCTCTACAGCACTACTTCAGCAGGAAGAGGCGGGCACTGCGACAGCAAAGCTAAACAACCAGGCAACACACACTATTCTGTTACAATACGCTGTCCATAATGAGAAAACACCATGTCAAGTGTCAACATATCAACATATGGCCATTCATTTCCATCTGAACTGTACATGGACCATTTCATCCCATTTTCAGCCAATCAATGCCTTCCCAGAGCAATGTGATGGGAAAAAGCACCTAAACATGGAAATTTTTATATACTTTCAATGAACTACTGTTTTATTATTATTATTATTAGTAGTAGTAGTAGTAGTAGTAGTAGTAGTAGTAGTATTTGAATTCTCTTAAAGTAAAAGAGTTCCTAAATTCACCTCACTCTCTACCACACTGTGAAGTTAATCTAACGGTTATGTTGATTAAAGAAGAATGGAAGACTTATATTGAAACTGTTTCTACAAGAAAGATGCTGATACTGTTTTTGCTGTTGTGTGTTTGTGGGTTTGTTTTGTGATGCGTTAATTGTGTCGTTTCAATCATTTGTTAGTTTTATTACTAACTTGTATCTTTGGGCTTTTTCCTTTTTTACTTCGTGAAACACACATGGAGGTGTCAGCGTAGAAGGAAAAGTGAAAAGAAACAGAGAAGCAGAGAATGAAAAAACAAAAAACAAATAAAGAGACTAACAATGTTTTGTTGTTGTTGATAAGTCACTTTTTATATATCTTGGCTACTTAAAAATATTTATGGTCAATGGTTCTCCCCCTAACCTACTTAAAATACACTGTGCGTGAAATCTGTATTTTTTTTTTAAGTTAACAGGCAGGTTGATGCTTTCAAAACACTTCCGTCCATATTCAGTGTCACCCTGTTGTGCTGTTACCCACCTTCTTGTTGCCCTTCTTTGTTTGATGTTATGATGTTATCCTCTCCCCATCTTGGTGTAGCTCTCCAATATAACAAGTTATTATGTGTGTATAAATATATAATGTATTATATATATATATATATATATATATATATNACACACACACACACACACACACACACACACACACATATGTATGTATAATTATCCATCAGCCTTATGAAAGGGAAATAAAGAACTATTAAAAATAAACTATTAGTGTGTTTATTTACAACTTGGATTTAGTGTTTGTGGCGCACAGTTGTGGAGTTCAAAAAAACTCCTCTCAACCTTCTTAGATCACAAATGTGTTGAACAAGATGGACACAAGGAACAACATTTGAAGCTCTTTCAGGTATGGTTGCCATTTAGAGCATAGTAAGACAACAACAGAATTGTGTAGTCTGTAATAAATTTCCATAGCCAGCCAATGTAATAATTACAGCACATTTATCTTATGGCAAAATATTACTGACCTTCCTGATTTTGCTAAGTGAGAGATGTTTCTGGGTCAACGTTCCAATCAACTCATCAGATTTAAGGGATATGCTTACAATTACTATGAAGTTTTTGTACCAGAGTTAAGTGCTTCACCTTGTTATTCACCTGACATTGCTGTTTTAGTAGGTAGCCTGAATACATCAATACCTTCTCATAGACCACTGAGGTGTGAGGTATATGCCTTGCTATGCATGCAATGACAGGTATTTCTAATGCAGGTTCAAATGTGTTCTAGTAAACATCAGTCTGGACTATCGACGCGGAAAATATGAAATCCTATTTACTATCGTCTATTTAGACAGTTTTTCATCTTGACTCCAGTAATACTACAAGCTCTATAGCCAATTTTAAATGCCTAGTTACTTTTCACCCACCCGGAACATATAATAAACAATAAATATTTGCAATAATATCATGTGTTCTGTATTCCATGTTGTATATTTCATAATTGTCATGTTTTTATTTTCATTATATGTAAAGCTACATTGAAACAATGCATCATTAAAACCAGGTCCAAAATCATGCAGAATCAGGTCAAGCAACAACTTTATCAAGAACAGCAGCAAGAAGAAAAGGAGCCTGTACATCAAAATTTACCTGTCATATGGCTTTACCCTTATCACAGGTCCATCATGTCCTCCATGTCTGGTATGTGGACAAACAGTTGAATGAAGCAACGGCTCCTAGCAAACTAAAATGAACCTGACAATGAAAAATCACCTATTACTAGTAAGAAACCATGCAGAATATTTTATCCAACTAAAAAGGCAAAATAAAAAACAAGCAAGTTATGATGGTGACTGTGAGAAAGCACTGAAGGCTAGCTATCTTGTGGCTGAAATAGTAGCCCATAAAAAAATAACACAATTGCTGAGACTGCAATCTTACCAGCATGAAAAGCCAATGTCTAGCATGCTAGGTTCTTGGCAAACAATACAATTAGCAGATGACAGATGACATTCACATTCAAAGTGTTAAACCCATATGTGAAAGCCACTTTTACAGAGGTAGGCACTGGGAGCACAGACGCTCCCAAAGGAACATTCCTGGACAGAGCAGTAGACAAAGTTATTTTATTCAAGCTATGACCACTGAAGAGCGTCTATATTCAATTTTATGTTAAGACATGGGAGCAGAATATCATATCTTGTTATTACACATTGTAACGTTGTCCAGCTCCCGCGATTAGCGAGGAGCGCGAGGACTCTTATTTTGACGTTTAGTGTTGGTCGCTTGTCTATGATGTCATTGTCCTTTTATGTCACTTCCTGTTTTTGGTCATTGGTTTCAGCTGTGTTTGTGTGATTAGTGTTTGCATTTAAGTTCCGGGTTTTGGGTTGTGTCTTGTGGGTTATTGTTCAGGAGTTCTCGTTTTCGTTAGCGTTTCGTTCCGAGTCTTTAGTCATAGTTTATTACGTCTTGCCTGGTTTTTGGATATTGCTCGTCTATTGGATTACTCTTTTGGATTGCCCCTTTTGATACCCTCATTTGGATTTTGGATTGTTTGTCTGCCCGATGGCGCATCAAGTCTGCACTTCGGCGCCCCAAGCTCAAGTCTGCACCTCGGCGCCTCAAGCCTGCACCCTGGCGCCTCAAGCCTGCACCCTGGCGCCTCAAGCCTGCACCCTGGCGCCTCAAGCCTGCACCCTGGCGCATCAATTCTGGTTTGTCTTTTGTACTTTCACTATTTACTGCTGTTGCACATGTTGTCGTCCTTTGTTATACGGTTAGTGTTTGTGTTTTATCTTGTGTTTATTTCATTAAATATCGTTCACTTTCAGTTCCGTGTTCTCGTCTCGCTTTTTAACACAAACATAACCGTTCACCATCGTAACACACATTATGCAAACAAGGTTTTGGCAATTTATGAACTGAGGAAAGAGTTGTATCATCCAGGAGAATTCAGAAAATACAGAGAGCGTAATTGTTAGACAGGCACAGATTAGGGCAGGCAGCAAACAATCGAGAAACGAGAACAGTCCAGAATCATACACGAAAACACAATCAAAGATAACAGGGGAAAAACAATCAGAAATGATGCACAAGGTAAATCAAAACTTCACAAAGAATGAGTGTTCAAGTCCAGTTTATATGGGGTGTGGTTGATGAGGACCAGGTGGCAAACAGGAAGTAATCAGATCCAGGTATGCGGTATTGTGGGTAATGTGGCTCTGGTGGCGCGGTGGAGGCAGTACTGGAGCCTCCTCCGTAACAGAATGGTAGAATCTTGCCAATATTTTAAGCATCTCAATGACCTGAATGTAAAAATGCAAGGCAAAGATGAAAATACTCCCCTGTCTACCAACGTCACATTTCGGGTATGGGTTACCATATCTGACAAATAGGTCACTTTCAAACTGCTGATGTTTCCCTTGTGCAATGCACACTCAAACAGCAAACTGCCTTGGCTTATTACCAAGCATCTGAGAGTCCTAGAGAAAGGGTTCAACTTTTATTTTCCAGGTGAGTCTTATGCAGAGTTTGACTGGGTCCTTGATCCTTGAAGTTTATCAGGACTGGAAAGTTCAAGAAAGTATAAGAAAAACTTACAGACCTAAGGGAAGTTTAAACAACATCTAAGAATGGTACGGAAGTCCTAAGAGGCCATGCATTGTTTTTTTTTTCTTCTCGTTTTGTCGTGATAACGAGAAGATGTAAACACATAACACATAACAAGATGTAAATTGTGGTCCTCGGTCAGTAACAATATCATCAGGTAATCCATAAACTCTAAACACTTGATTGAATAGAACTTGGGAAGTTTCCATTGCAGTGGGTAGATGTTTCAATGGAATTAGACGGCATGACTTTGAGAAGCGGTCGATAGTGACCATGATAGTGGTGAATCCTTGCGAGTTAGGAAGATCAGTGATAAAATCAATGGACAGGTGTGACCAGGGTCGTTGGGGAATAGGTAGTGGTTCCAAGAGACCTGTAGGTAGTTGTCGTGGTGTTCGTGTCTGAGCACAGATCTGCTCAGACACACAGACAATGTGGTGGCCCACAGACAATGTGGGCCACCAAAACAAATTTCTGACCAACGTCGAAGTACGATTAATTCCAGGATGTCCAGAAGTGAGGGATGTGTGGACCCATTGAATGATTCTGGTGCGAAGACTGGATGGAACATAGATGTTGCCAGTGGGGCACTCTGGAGGGGATGGCTCCTCTTGTAGGGCTTGTTGAATTTCTTCCATATTATCCCAGCGGATGGGCGCAATGATGGGGATGGTAAAATAGTTTCTGGTTTTATATTTGAATCAATGGATACATGACAGTGCATCTGCTTTACTATTTTTACTCCCTGGGCGGTATGTGACTGAGAAATTGAAACGAGTGAAAAAGAGTGCCCATCTTGCTTGGCGAGTATTCAAACGCTTGGCATCCTTGATATACTTTAAGTTCTTGTGGTCAGTAACAACTTGAAATGGATGAAGTGCACCTTCTAACCAATGTCTCCATTCTTCAAGAGCAGCCTTGATCGATAGTAGTTCCTTGTTGCCAAAATCATAATTGCTTTCTGCCTGGGATAATTTCCGTGAGAAAAATGCACAAGGGTGTAACTTGCCTGGTGTTCCATGGCGTTGGGATAGAACAGCACCAATCCCACAGTCAGAAGCATCAACTTCAATGATAAAAGGAAGTTTAGGGTCAGGAAACTTAAGCATTGGTGCTGTGGTGAAACTGGACTTGAGTCGATTGAATGCCGATGTAGCTGCCTCTGTCCACATTAATTTCTTAGGCTTTCCTTTAAGCAGTGAAGTGATAGGTGCTGCTATGGAACTGAAGTTACGGATGAATCTGCGGTAGAAATTAGCAAAGCCTAAAAATCGCTGTAATACTTTGATTGTAGTCGGTGCTTTTACCTTAGCATTATCCATCTCTACTCCTGTATGGCTAATATTGTAACCCAGGAATCTGGTAGAAGTAATGTGAAATTCACACTTCTCAGCTTTAACAAAAAGATTATTCATGAGCAGGCGTGTTAAAACAGTTCTGACATGGGCGACATGTTCTTCCATGGAGCGTGAATAAATCAAAATATCGTCTATGTAGACAATCACACACTGATTCAGGAGATCCTTGAAAACTTCATTAACGAAGAATTGGAAAACAGAAGGTGCATTGGCGAGACCATATGGCATAACTAAATACTCGTAGTGCCCCCTGGTGGTGACAAAATCAGTTTTCCACTCATCCCCTTCCCGGATTCTGATGAGATTGTAGGCAGATCTGATGTCCAACTTAGTAAAATAACGGGCCTCCTGCAGTTGTTCAAGAGAAGATGGGATAAGAGGCAAAAAGGATGGCGATTCTTAACAGTGATTGCATTGAGAGCTCGATAGTCAATACAAGGTCGTAGACCTCCATCTTTCTTTTCAACAAAGAAGAACCCAGATGCAGCAGGAGAAGTAGATGGTCTAATAAATCCATACGACAATGCTTCGTCAATATATTCTTCCATGGCCTGGGTTTCTGGAATAGTAAGAGGATAAACACGGCTTTTAGGGAGAGAGGTGTTAGGCAGAAGATCAATTACACAGTCCCAGGGGCGATGTGGTGGCAGTTTGGTGGCCCTCTCCTTACTAAATACCTCAGCTAAATCTCAGTTGTCTGGCAAAAGAAAGAGATTCTTAGTGAGATGGGTAGTGCAGACTGTGGCTTTGTTGGGCAGTTCCAGACAGTGCCTATGACAATGAGGTGACCAACGGATCAATTCTTTTTCCTTCCAAGAAAACTGTGGATCATGAGTAGACAGCCAAGGATATCCAAGAATAACTGGGTTTTGAGGGGATGAGATGGCATAGAGGGTGATCTCTTCAATGTGAAGAAGGCCAACTCTGAGTTTTATTGGCAGAGTTTGGTGGGTAATACAACCTTTTCCAATGGGTCCATTATCAACAGCAGTCACAGTAATAGGTGGTTCACATTTGGTCGTGGGAATGTTCAGCTGTTTCACTAAATCTTGATGAATCACATTAGTAGCTGCTCCGGAATCTATTAACGCGGAGAATTGGTGGTCTTGGTTAGCAACAGACAAAATGATGGGAAGTGATAAGCAGAGACTAATTTGTAAGGTATTAAGAATGTGACTTACTCGATAACTTGGTGTGGGTTTGGCAGCAGGTTTAACAGGACAGTTGGAACAACGATGACCTGGTTCACCACAATAGAAGCAGAGTTGATTGAGCAGACGTCTTCTCCGTTCCTCAGGTGATATATGAGTTTGTCCTATTTGCATGGCTTCAGTGGAATCAGAATGACGTGGTATTTGAACAGCAGTAGTAGGCACATGATAAACTAGGTTAGACTTGGGACTAGGCTGTGATCTCATGAGATTGTCAATCTTGATGGCAAGGGTAACAAATTGGGAGAAATCAAGTGAGTCCTCTTTGCATAGTAATTCAGCTTGTAACTTAGCAGACAGACTTGAACGAAAGATATGTTTCAAAGCAACGTCATTGAACCCACTTTGTGCAGCAAGAGTACGAAATTGAATGGCATAATAAGAAGCTGGTCTGTTGCCTTGGCGTAGCTGACTTAGCTGAGTAGCTGCATCCATGCCACCAGCAGGATACTGAAAAACATCACGAATCAGTTGAGTGAAGTAATTGTATGACTGCTTAACTCGTGGGTCATGATCCCAAACTGCTGTAGCCCATTCTAGTGCCTTTCCAGTGAGTAAAGTCATAATAAAGGAACACTTTGTTTGGTCTTGACTAAAAACTTGAGGTTGGTTTGAGAAATAGATAGAGCACTGTCGCAAAAAAAAGTACAGCTGTCAGGAGAACCATCAAATTTATCAGGTAAAGCAAATCTTACCGGTTCAGGTGATGGGGCAGGAAGGGAACGAATAGCAAGACAGATTAACTGGCAATACTTCGCAAACTAGTAATGGAAGCACATGGCTTAAATACATAGGAACAGGAAATGACCAAACAGGAACTGATGTGGCAGGAACAGGAAGTGCACAGAGTTCAATATTCAGGTAAGGGCTCCCTCTGAAGGACGGGAGCCTGATCAGATGTTACAGTAAGTGGATCACTGTCACGAACCAAAGGATGAGTGGACCCAATTGCAACAATGAATAGTTTTATTGATGATTGAATTCAAGTTAAACACAGTTCAGATATATTGT
>JAZGTI010003206.1:0-25999 GCA_036877585.1 Botia kubotai
AGCGAGTACGAGTTTATCGCGTTAAATATGAAGAGCGAGTACGAGTTTATCGCGTTAAATATGAAGAGCGAGTACGAGTTTATCGCGTTAAATATTACAAAAAAAGATTTGTGTTGCTTTCAAGTAAAGATGATTTGAAAATGACCTCATTTAACCTTCATGAGAAGACTGTAAGCATAACTGCTGCTCGCATGTTGGGTGCAAATGTCCAGAACCTTTTGTGCTGTAGACAACATCTTCAGTTGTGCGGTTACTTTTCATAAATGTCTCGTCTTATTTTCTCATCTGTTAGAAAAGAAGTTAATGGGGTACATTGTTAAATTATGTCTTCTTATAAAGAGAAAAATCTACCTGTATCAAACATGTAGAATATTTATGCGGAAAACTTTTGTATTTATGTGCAGTACATGCATCGCAGGGCATGCAGAACACCTGGATTTGTCCTCCTGCAGCTGTTAAACTGTATTCATCTTTGTGTTAAACTGTCAGTTCATCACAGACTGGCTGTTAAACATGTCTGACTGCAGCTGAATGTTAATTGCCCCTCCTCTCCTGTGGTCTGTGCAGTTACCCAGAGAACGGGGTGGTGCAGCTGCGGGGGAAAGACGTTCGCCCACGTGCGCGCACCGTCTACCAGTGGCACCAGCTGGAGAAGGGCATGATTGTGATGGTGAACTACAACCCAGATGAGCCCAAGGAGCGAGGCTACTGGTACGATGCCCAGATCCAGAGGAAGAGAGAGACCCGGACCCAGCGTGAGGTTTTCGGCAAGATCCTGCTGGGGTATGAAGATGTTTTCAGTCTCTGTTACAGTCAAGGTTGAAACAAAGATGATGTCACTTTCTAAGGCCCTTGTTACACAAGTTATCACAAGCCGTTATTGGTTGAGGTTCTTGATTTTTATTGAGTCAAGTTGTTGCTTTCTAAGAACAGAATGAATTTCTGAACGAACTGTAGCTGAACATCTCGCTGCTCTTAGGTCTGTTTTGCTTTAAATGCTTTGCTGGTTATTTTGTCCCTTCTAAAGTTAGTTTTTTTTATTTAAAGGGATGCTGGTGATTCTCTTAATGACTGTCGAATAATGTTTGTGACTGAAATCTACAAGATCGAGGAAGCAGGAAGTTCAGATGGGCCGGGGTCATCTTCTGACAGCCCTCTAAAGAGTGAGTCTTAAATCATGCTGTATTACAAAACTACAAATACCTGTTAAATATTGAAAACGGTAGTTTGTAAGTGGTTAAAAATCCATTTTCCAAATAAATCCATTATTGAGCAAGTACATATTAAATCAGTGTTACCCAGATTCACAAGGGTGAGTTTATAATGGTGATTCATGGTTTCATGGGGACTTGTGGTTGTGTGTGTGTGGCTGCTGCAGTTGTGCCGCATGTGTAGCTTGTTCTTAAAGCAGTTGTGTAAACTCTCGTCATTCACATTACAGATCAGTTACAGTTACATGCACTGTACACAATGTGCCAGAAATGTTAGGAGCTCATTTGCTTGTCTGTCTCATCAGGGTCGAACGGGCCCGAGTGTAAAATCTGTAAAGATGACCCGCAGAAGAACTGTCGTGTGTGTAACTGTCATGTGTGTGGAGTGAAGCAGGATCCTGACAAACAGCTGCTGTGTGACGAGTGTGACATGGCCTTTCACACCTACTGCCTGAACCCTCCACTGACCACCATCCCTGACGACGAGGACTGGTAAACTAGTTCTCCTTTACTGATTAAGACTGAGACCTAAGACTGAGGTTCAGTGTCTTCAGAAGGGTTCGATTGGTGCTGGTTCATAAAAACTTTGTGGGTTTTGAACCTGCAGTTTTTTCAGATACAGGAAGCGATGTATTGTTTTGTTTTGGATATGTAATTGCTCAGATCTTCTGAACTTGACTCATTTTCCCCCTCTGTTTCTTCAGGTACTGTCCAGACTGCCGCAACGATGCCAGCGAGGTGGTTCTGGCTGGAGAGAAGCTGAAGGAAAGCAAGAAGAAAGCCAAGATGGCGTCTGCGAGCTCGTCCAGTCAGAGGGACTGGGGGAAGGTGTGTGTGCTCAATCAAACCAGCCAATCATGATTAAGTTCTCAGATGACATCACGTGTTGAAGTATGTCTGACTGTGTTTTTAGGGAATGGCTTGTGTGGGCCGCACCAAACAGTGCACCATCGTACCCTCCAACCATTATGGCCCTGTCCCTGGAGTTCCTGTGGGGACCCTGTGGAAGTTCAGAGTGCAGGTGTGAATCTCTGTTCTTCTGGCGTGGTTCATGTGTTTCTTGCAGAGTTCCCATAGTAACCAAAGTGTCTTGATGAGGGTGATTGTGTTAAACGTGTGTGTTGTTGATAGGTGAGTGAATCAGGTATCCACAGACCGCATGTCGCAGGAATTCATGGTCGAAGTAACGATGGCGCTTATTCTCTGGTGCTCGCCGGAGGCTACGAAGATGACGTGGTACGCTTGCAGATACTCGCATCAGAACATCTGTCCGAGTGTCGACACCTTCTGCTTCATTCATCTGTGTGTGTTTACTTTCTTTTAGGATGATGGAAACGAGTTCACCTACACAGGCTCTGGGGGTCGTGACCTCTCTGGAAACAAGAGGACGGCCGAGCAGTCATGTGACCAAAAGCTCACCAACATGAACAGGTCAGAAAAACCTGCATTGTCTGCTGCACGTTTAACAGCAGTTGCATCTTTAGAAATGTATTTGAGACGTTGAGAGCTGATACTGGATTTAATGTTAATATAATAAAAATAATAAACCATGATTTATTTATTTCCAAAGTTTTATTTGTAGACTGTACGTTTAGCCTTTGTGCGTTGCATTTTCTGCATGCAAGGCTCTGACAGGGTTGTATTTGCAGGGCACTCGCATTAAACTGCAATGCAGCGGTGAATGACAAGGAAGGGGCGGAGGCCAAGGACTGGAAGGCGGGGAAACCCGTGAGGGTGGTGCGCAGCTCCAAGGGTCGCAAACACAGCAAGTATTGCCCTGAGGACGGCAACCGGTATGACGGCATTTACAAGGTGAGAAATCCACACGTGTGTTTGAGTGATGACACACAGGAAACTGATCAAACTGTCAGTTCCACAGATGTGCTCTCAAATGATGAGTAGGAGGTCATTTTGTGGCGTGTTTGTCAGGTGGTTAAGTACTGGCCCGAGAAGGGCAAGTCGGGTTTCCTCGTTTGGCGATACCTGCTGAAGAGAAATGACGATGAACCGGCGCCGTGGACCCGCGATGGGAAAGAACGCATTAAGAAACTGGGGCTCACAATGCAGGTGACGTCTTTACACACACAACTCTTGTTAGTTTTCATATGAAAGCTAATGAATGACTGTCACAAAGTTGTTCATGTTTTCATTACTGTACTGCAAAAAAAACAAACTGTGACGTCTCATTTGTGCTCATGATTGAAGACTACTATGAACCCAACACATTTGTGATGTTTACTTCTGTTGCTCTTCAGTATCCTGAGGGTTATCTGGAGGCTGTGGCTGCCAAAGAGAAGGAGAAAGAGAATAAGACTGAAGAAGATGTTGAGGAAACGCCCACTAAGAGCAAGAGAAAGAGGAAATCTCAGACTGGTGAGTGGAACATCAGCTGTGTGTGTTTGTCCAATACTATGATAAACATTGATTACTAGTGTCCGTTTGTCTGACTGCAGTTGATGAGAAGTGTTCTCCAGCCAAGAGCACACCCAAGAAGATGAAGGTGGAGGCGTACCAGCTGAGCAGAGAGCAGAAGACCTTGATCAAAGATGACCAGCTCAACAAGAAACTGTGGGATGAAGCTCGGGAGTCCCTGAAGCTCGGACCGGTACGTACACACCAAACATCTCCACTCAGCTTCTTCAGTTCTGTGCTGGATGGACCTGAGCGTCGAGAACCGTTCTGATGTCTTTTGGTTTGGTGTTATTTACCAAAATGAGACACAGTTCAGTTCAATGTTATAAACTTGTTTTGTTAATGTTTCCTAGCGTTTCTTAAATAAAGTGGAGGAGATCTTTCTGTGCATCTGCTGCCAGGAAGTTGTTTATCAGCCCATCACCACAGAATGCCAACACAACGTCTGCAGGGTAAGAGCCAAAAAACCTGCTTAAAACACTCTGTGATCACCAGCACTGATTGGCTGTGATGTGATCACTACGGCAACAATGTCAGCAGATTCTAATGACTGTTGACATTCATAAACAAGCATGTGTAATAAAAATGTGTACTTTGTTCTTCCAGGAGTGTCTTCAGCGGTCTTTTAAAGCCGAGGTCTACACCTGTCCAGCCTGCCGCCACGACCTCGGAAAAAACTACCCAATGACAGTGAACAAAGCTCTTCAGTCCATCCTCACTCAGCTCTTCCCAGGATACAGCAGCGGCCGGTGATGTCCGACAGCAGCACCACACCACTGAAAAACTCAATTTCCATTCTAATATATTTAACAAATGTTAAGATCGATGAAACAGTCACCTGGATTGAAAACTGATATTTGATTGGGCCGTTCGGTGAACTGCCTCTATCTAGCCAGCACATTTCTGCCGTTACAGGTGTGTTCCCATAATGCATCTGCATTTTGGAGTAAAGGCAGTTTTATAGCATTCTAGTCATATTGTAGCTATAGACACTTCCTTTGATAAATGTAACTGTCTTTTTGTATCCTGTACCAGCACAATGAACTGTAGCTATGCACAATGACAATATTCACACATTACTATGAATGATTTATTGCCAGCAGGGGGTTGTCATGGTAGCAGAGGTCTGTATAAATGCATTGCGTCTCAAATCCTGTTAAAACAAATCCTGCTATGTAACGTGTCAAGATTTTAAATGGGAATACAGTAAGATTCAAGGAACTGGCCGTTACAATTAAAACTTTTGCAGTATAATTGTAATTGTAAATTGTTTTGCCAATGCTAATTCGTTATGATAACGTTCGCACACGTGCACCATAACCGCTTATTTGCATTTGGCTTCATAATGGTTTTATCAAATTGCCTTAATTGAAAACAAACTAAATTTAACCTAAAGGTTTTAATCTAGTAGTTTACATAAGTTCAACAAATGTAGAGTGTTTTTCTTGTTCGTCTTCATTGATAAGCAACTAAATTTTAATACGTTCTGAAATTAATAGATATATTATCCCTCTTTTGTTTTTGTTTGTTTGCTTTGCTGTTTAACTGCTGTATGTGCTTTAAAAAATGTCATTTTTTCCTCCGTTTTACCGTTTATGCAAACAGTGGTCATGCTTGTAAACCCTCTGAAGTTGAAGTACTGACCCAGGATCTGTAGTCCAGATTCTGCTCTGACTTCACAGGTTGGCGTGTTCACACTGGATCAGGTTTAATTCTTGAGCCGTTTTTCGCACAAACCCGGACAGTTCCAGTCATTCAAGAAGTATTTAAATGTCTCGTCTTCTCGCCCAGTGATGTTTCTTTGCTTGTTGTAAGAGTTATTATAGGATTTGCTAAATAAATGCAGATCATTTCTGTTTTCTTTTAGTTATACCTCAATTCTTTCTGAAATTTGCGTAGACTGGAGCTGTATATTCTGAAATTGTATATTTGTAGCACTTGTATTTAGTCATTTTGTGTAGTGATGGTGCATAGTTATTTTCTTGCACTGGAATGAGTGCTATTTTTTCAATAAACCATATTGATGTTTTATATAAAATAAAATGCGTTTGCTTTTTAAGTCATTCAGTTTGTATTGACATTTAGATACAGTTCAAACATGTGGTACGACCAGATAATGAGAAATACACTTGATGATCTATGTGCTCTGAAACAAGAACACACGCAGTGTGTCATACCGGAAGACGCGCTGTTGTTGCTTGCAGTATGTTTTCCGCGATAGTGGTACACATTAACACAACACGATTGGGCAATCGAGCCGTCAGTCAAGCACACGAACCAATGGGAGGAAACGTTAAGAAGAAACTACACCGTTCCAGCCAATCAAGCAACGCGTCACACTGCAGTGGGCGGAGCCGCGGCCCAACGCTGCTGTGAGATACTATCGAGCCTCAGGATTCCAGAAAACGGAGAGAATCGAGAGCGAACGAGTGGAATTAAAGCGTGAAAACGAGCCGGAGCAGCAGGTGAAGCGGTGCATTCGCCTGATATTGTGGGTTCGGTTCGAGTCCGGGCGGGTTGCGTGTGTTTTATTCAGTATTGCCGCTGTTATGGAGCAGCTGTTGAGGTGCTTGTCAAAGCTGGAGCAGAAATGCTCGACATATATAATGACGTTAAAGCGGCCGCGTCTCAATACAGTCGTGTGTTTATTGCACAGGACAGTGCGTATGTTGCATGTGCAGTGTTTTATAGGTTTAGTGTATGTTTTAATGCAGTGTGCGCTAGTAGTGTCGATGCGTTCAGCTGTAGGTAGCACACATACACAAAGACCATTTAAACCGTGTCTCGTGTTGTCGTGCGCGAGACTTTTGTCATTTGTTACCTGCAGTTATTCGTTGTTTATTTAATGCATGCGTGGTGTTTACTGTCGAGCATCAGATGGACTGTGAATAAATAATCAAATGTTATATTTGAGATGAAAATAAAATGAAGAGATAAATTCATCTCATCAACTTGAGCTGGAAGTCTTTTCCATGCAATTATCATAATTTTTTGCATGTATTTATTTCCGTGCTGAGGTGGTTATTATTGTGTAGTTAAATATAAACAGCATTCACTTGGTTTAAAAGTTTTGAAAATGTTGCACTTGTTTATTATTGCAACATGGAGGCTATTAAAATCATTTGTATTTTAACTTTTACTGAAGTAATAATATGATGAGTTACAGTTTTCTGTCTGGAAAGATCATGAGATCGTGTTCTTATGCATGTTTGACTGGTTCGAAAAACAGCAGCTTCACAGAAGTTCAAGAAATAACAATCATTTACATTATTATTTACCTTTTCACAACAGATGACTTTATATTGACATCTTTATATGTCATCACTAGTGTCAACGTTTCTGTGTTTTGACATTGTGTTTATCACACTGTTCTGTTTGAAATGTGCAACATGTCCCTCCATCAAACTGGGTGTGTTTTATGCATGAGAAAATACGATGCAAAACAACTGATCTGTGTGTGTTTGTGTGTCTGTGTTAGAGTGTGTGTGGGTGTGAGTGTAACACAGGATGTATAATTCTGATACTGTTGTGTATATTGCTTACTGTATATGTTTGTTTAGTGGAATGCAGCGGTGCAGTAGAGTTTTTGAAAACAATACGTTAATAAAACTATTTTAATTAAAACTAATTTTTAAATAAAACGTATATTTTTAATAAAAGTACAAATAGCATCAAAATGTACAAACAATATAAATATATGTACGTGTGTGTATGTGTACGTGTACACAAGTACAACATATCGATTCTGGCTTGTTCTTATTTACAGCATTAGCTGACCTACAGCTATGGATCCATCTTCACCCCCGGACCTGAAGCCGGGGCCAACCGCAGAGCCAGACCCCCCCAGACCCACCCCAGAAATGCCTCCACCAACAGACACAGCTCAGGAGTCGCCTGTAAAACTCTCAGATTCAAAGCCACACTCATGTGATGAACTGGTTTCAGGTCTGGCCCAAGAACCACCTGCAGAAACAACACCAGAACCGACTCCAGCCCCTCCCCCTGCAAACTCCTACAAGATCATGACCTTCAGACCCACCATGGAGGAGTTCAAGGACTTTGGGAAATATATTGCATATATTGAGACGCAGGGAGCCCATCGAGCCGGCCTGGCAAAGGTATCAGCTGAACATTTGTCATCAGCAAGTTTAAATAAAGTTTGATCAAACAACAGTCACATAACACAGAAAGGTAGATAATCGTGAGTGTATTTAATTCAATTTTGCTTTTGTACGGCCAGGTTATTCCACCGAAAGAGTGGAAACCCCGTCGCTCCTATGACACCATTGAGGATATGGTAATCCCCGCCCCCATCATGCAGGTGGTGACCGGCCAATCAGGACTCTTCACGCAGTACAACATTCAGAAGAAGTCCATGACTGTCGGAGAATACCGCAAACTGGCCTACAGTAAAAAGTGTGTTTGATTTCCTTTCTTCTGTAATGTCTGAAAACATGAAATTACGTGATGCAGTAATACACAAGCTTTTATATTGTTTTATACCTTAAAAACTTGTTGCTTGGACTTCAGACAGGAAACAAGTGTGTGGTCAGTTGAGACCTTCTTCTACCAGTATAGCTGGATTTTGGTGTAATTTATCATTTGTATTGTTTTGACTAATAACAGGTACTGCACTCCTCAACACAAGGATTTTGATGACCTGGAAAGGAAGTACTGGAAGAACCTGACGTTTGTGTCGCCCATTTACGGTGCTGATATCAGCGGCTCTCTTTATGACCCGGTCAGTCACACAACAAACACCTTTTCTGCTCCATGTTTGTCATTTCATTGCTTGTGTTTCATGGCTTGTGTTTGTGGTGTGAAGGACATTACGGAGTGGAACATCGGTCATCTGAACACTCTTCTGGAGATGGTGGAGCAGGAGTGTGGGATCGTCATCGAGGGGGTGAACACACCGTACTTGTACTTCGGCATGTGGAAGACCACGTTTGCCTGGCACACTGAGGATATGGATCTCTACAGCGTCAACTACCTGCACTTTGGGCAACCGAAATCCTGGTGAGTGTTTATTGTAACTGATCTAATACACGTCACTGTCAGAGGAACCAGGTGTGATGCAATAACAAAGCTTGCTTTGTTTTTGTGATGTCATGCTGCCTGGCCACACCCACAGTGATGTCTCATTGGTCTAAAATCTGACTCCACATATGGATATATAATAGTGCTATTATTATTATAGACATAAAAGTGTTTTGGTGCTGAAAAACCATTACTACGGGTTTGTGAAACACCTCCTCAGGGTTCCTCAGGGGACATTAAAATCCAGTATCTCTGTCTCTCAAAAAGTGTGTTTGCATTCATAGCACCAAAACAGCCTTTTTATCTAGCTTTGGGCACGGGAGGCACAAGTCTGCTTGTAGTTCAGTTTCTGGCCACGCGGGGGCGCTGGTGTCATTCCCAGCCGTGTTTGGTGCTCATGATGACGTCAGGATGACGTAAGGATGACGTCCTAATGGAGAGGAACGTGCTTTGTCTCTGTGTCCTCTCAACGCATGTTCTTTATAATGAATCATCACATCATTTCTCAGACACTTCACTGGAGCTGCGAGGGCGTCTGTGTGGAAGATGAATGAATGAATTAAATCGTTTTTATTATTGTACGCTAATTGGGTATAACTGATGATACCTGTCGTGTGTTAGCATCTCATGCTCAAATAAACCTTGTAACCCAATAAGGGTTGTTTCTGCTGTCTGCAGCGCTGCCTCAGGAAGAATTGAACACTGTATTTCATGTTCAGAATTCCCTTGTTTCAGCCGCTGGTTGTGTGTGCTTAACTTGTGCTTATTCCACACGCGGCCTCTAAGAGACATTTCTGGCTTTCTTCTTGAGTCCTCTAGCAGATCGTTCATGTGCTTGCAGTCACAGGTCGATTCTCTCTGTGTGTGTTTTACTCATTTGTAAAGTATGCAAGTGAGAAGTGTGTTCTGCATACTTGCTCACTAGTTCTTGATGCCTTTGTGTGCTTTTAAGAAGCTGTCGTCTTTAAAACCGCAAAACGCCCTTTACAAGCAGCTGTTTCGACTGGTGGAGGGGCACATTAAACAACTGAGTCAGCTCGGCTCATGAATATTCATTAGATGATGTCACATTCACCACAGCCATTAATTCTTTTTTTAGCTTATAAAATCTCTCTACAGAGATTGAGCGGCAGGCGCTCCATAGAGGTCAATGCTTTGAACATTGACATAATTCAAGTGACTCTTAAAGGTCGTGGTTGAGTCTGGCTGCTCACAGATGTCCAAGACAAGAGTTCAGATCCTCGATTTATTGTGTGTTCTCTCTCTCTCTGTCTCTCTCTGCCTCTGAACTGTTGGCTCTTGATGTTTCGAGCTAAGTGCTCTTTCTCTTTCTCCAGAGGCTTCATCTGGGTTATCAGTGTCCCGCTGTGATTCTTCCTCCCCAAATGCATTCTGATCGAATCGGGCTTCTGCAACTTATCGGGCTGGCAGATAGAACTGCTGTGAGCCACAGCTGGCACAGCTGGCAGAAAGCATTCCTACCTGATTACAGTGGGCGCTCAGAGGCGGTCTTGTATCTGCAGGAGGAGAAGAGATTAATAATGATTATTGATCAGCAGTGACATCTCTTTATTTGAGCAGACGTTTGATTTGTGATCTGTCTTTGTCTTTCAGCTACGATCTTCAAGGGTCTCACCCTGATGTGTTCAGCTGTTGAGCTTTTGCAGGCTGCATTAATTTGAGTCCAGATTCCATTATTTACACTCCAGGCCATTGCCTCTCTTCATAAATCCCAGTGATGTGTTCTACAATAACAGTCAATAAAAGCTATGAAAATATAATACAACAAAAACCATTCGATATGTCCCATCAGCTGCCCTTCATCCGTGCTGTGCCTCATGCCTCAGAATCTGTCTCCAGCAGGGGGCAGTGCAGCGCTGCTCTGGTTCCTCCATTCTGGCGTTCTGAAGGGTGATGCACAGAAGTTTCATTTGTGCTTCAGGGCCTCAGGAGGGATGGGCTTTCTGGAAACTCAAGGAAATAATTAGGCTAATACAGACAATGTCAATAATGACGGCAAGTGATTTGAACCTTGAGCCGAACATTTCTCCTCAGACAATCATTTCAGTTGAAATGAAGCAGCAGTGCCACGGCTGACATGAAAACTCCTCATCTGCAGTTTCTGCTGGAGTAACAACAGGCAGCTTTGTTTTGGTGCTTTTGTCTTCAAATCAATTCCTGTCTGTGTCGTTTCCTCTCTTATTCTATTGATCAGGTTTATTGATCACTCACTGTTTCTCCTCCCTGCAGGTACGCGATTCCACCTGAACATGGCAAGAGACTGGAGAGACTGGCGCAGGGTAAGACCTCACACACACAAACAAATTACAGCAGAGCTCGTTTACATATTTAAATCACAACTGAAAGGTCCTGGAGCAAATATAGTTTTATGTTGCCGGCTATGTAGAGCATAATTAATTAGTCACTTAATGAGGTTCTGTTTGATCAGGATGCTGCCTAGAAAGAGAGCTCCCTATGTAGGTAGTAGACAGCAAGACAGGTCACTAGATTTTGGAACAGATGTCTGTTTGGAAAGGACTGCCCTGTGTTTTTCTGTAGTCATTGGATTACTATAAGATGGAAAAATCCACGTGTGCTTTTATATTTCAAAAGCAAACCGAGGAACTACCAGAACTCATAAACACGGTCTTAGCAAACAGATAGCGGAGTCACTAAAACAGAACAGGGTTTCCATCGATCCGTGTTCAGACCTTCCACACAGAGAGTCACACAGCAAATCCAGCAGCTGCGCTACACAAACAGCTGAGCTGAAGAGCCACACGTTCTGTGTGTCTTCTTGTGTAATTAACGGTATAAATTCCTGCCTTTTACATCAAAGTCTCTTGTGTTTTTACCATCAGAATGATTTATATTTCTATATTTCCCTGATAATTGTGTGTCAGCAGTAATGACAGACAGCCGCGCTCTGATGTGCTCTGAAATAATGACGGTTGTTTGTGTGCGTGTGTTTGCGGCGTTGGGCCAGTTGTCGAGCACTTTCACAGCCCATGTCTTAATGACCCATATTGTGCTGTGGGCTGGAAAACGAGATGATTATAATAATTAAAAGCTTTCAGAAAGATTCAGCGTGATGCGCTGACCCACACTGGCCCGCTCTGACGTACAGAGAGCTTTTTACTAATAACCTCCAGCCAACAATTATATGTTACAGTCATAATCATTGCTCACTGGTCCGCCTTCATGACAAATCTCTGTCTTTATTTTCTCTCCTCTCTCAACCTCCAAAGATGATGTCATCATGTAGATTCTCTCACATGACTTCCTTGTTGACTGTGTTGGGGATTAACTAACTAACAATTACCAAGGTTTCAATTGCTTACGGTTTTAAATTGTGGTCAGTTTGTAGTTTAGAAAGCTGCGGGTTGAAAGTCATTTCGCAGCACTGTTTATGACTTTCAGAAGTGTAATGTTTGTGCACTCGTTCAACACTTTGATTCCCAGTTGTAATGATTGTTTCACTGGTTTTGTTTGCAGGTTTTTTTCCGGGAAGCTGTCAGGGCTGCGATGCGTTCCTCCGTCACAAGATGACACTCATTTCTCCATCCATCCTGAAGAAGTACAGCATCCCCTTCGACAGAGTGAGTTCTGTTTACTGGTGACGTCACTTCCTGTCAGTGTGACATCACAGTCAAGTCAAAAAGTGAAATCTTTATGTTGATTTGATGTGTTTGAGTTTGAATGTTAGATAGTATAGAGTAGAGATAAAGACAGATGCGGGTGTATCATCACCAGAGGAACACTATCTTAAAGAGTTCAGTGCTTCCATAGCAACCATCCGAGTCCAATAATACTGACTGACACACAAAGACCTCATCTATAGAAGCTACAGAAACAGCTGTCTGATATCTAGAAGGAACCGTTTTAATCTAATCTACAGGTTAGCTATTGCATTTCCTGTTGGATATGATTATATTTAAGAGTCAGTGACCCAAAGGGTCTTGACTTAACTTGGCCTGTTCATGTTCGTTAACTAGTTGTGGTGTCTTTACAAGTGTGATGTTAATAATCGGATAATAGTGAACATTTTGGCCAATCACAATTGTATTACTTGATAATACAAGTATAAGGTGCGATCTAACCCAGCGCACACACAGCAGTGTCGTGTTTGCTAACAGTACACGTGTTTGTAGACTTTAACATGTGGATGGATTTCAGAAGACCAGTTTCCAAACAGAAGGAAATGTCCCTGTGTTATCTGAGCTGCTGTGAGAGTCTGAATTCAGCTCCTCTCTGAGTGTCACACTGCAGTCCTGATGCTGCTCTCTCACTCTCACTCTCTCTCACTCTCTCTGTGTGTCACACTGCAGTCCTGCTGCTGCTGTCTCTCTCTCTCTCTCTCTCTCTCTCTCTCTCTCTCTCACACTCACTCTCTCTGAGTGTCACACTGCAGTCCTGATGCTGCTCTCTCACTCTCACTCTCTCCCTCTCTCTCACGCTCTCTGAGTGTCACACTGCAGTCCTGATGCTGCTCTCTCACTCTCACTCTCTCACTCTCTCTGTGTGTCACACTGCAGTCCTGCTGCTGCTGTCTCTCTCTCTCTCTCTCTCTCACTCTCTCTGTGTGTCACACTGCAGTCCTGATGCTGCTCTCTCACTCTCTCTCTCTCTCTCTCTCTCTCTCTCTGTCACACTGCAGTCCTGATGCTGCTCTCTCACTCTCTCTCTCTCACTCTCTCTGTGTTACACTGCAGTCCTGCTGCTGCTGTCTTATTATCTTGTTTTTTCTCAATATGTTACAGTGGTATTGCCTGGTGTATATTTTTTACCTTTGAATCCTGTTTCTCTTAGAAATCATGTGTATGGAAATAACCAATATTTATTTATTTTATCAAAATATCTTTCTTTATAACAGTGCCTGTGTTAAGAGCCATATCTGACACGCTGTAAGACACTGTTGATATTTACAGCTGTAGAAATAATGAATTAAATCGAGGACGCTCGAGGACTAAAGCTACACACATGCATCACGTGGAGAGCTGAGAAATGACCCTGAATATTGCTAACGAATGTAACTGTCTAACTGACGGCAGCGATACACTGAAGTGTGACTTCAGAGATGATGATCTCTGTCAGCCGTACACCACAGAACTGAAACCTGCAGTGAAATAAAATCATTCATTGACTAAAGCGTGTGCTTCACCCTGATTACTCTTGTAGCGTGTGAAAATGGCTTTCTGATGTCTTTCAACACAAGACAGCTGAGCAGCGAGTCATTCACATGAGAAACCAAAGAGAAAACATGCGTGTTGATTGGTGAGATTTCCCATCAGCTTCCCATGGCTGCAGATATTAGCGCTAGAAATGTGTGTGGGCTGATTTTCGGATGTTCTTCTGCTCTCTGAGGGATCATTTAGAGTTTAATTCAGCAGTTATTTGCTCGTTCATCACAACACACTTCACTGAGACCTGCAAACGTTTCCTGCACACTAAGACTTTAATATAAGCCCACAGTGTGTGACTGAAACAAATACACATCATAAGAAGTTCAGCTTGTGTGTGTAGATTTGTTTAGATTTGCTCTCGTGTTTGTGTGTGTAGATGTGTGTAGATTTGCTCTCGTGTTTGTGTGTGTAGATGTGTGTAGATTAGCTCTCATGTTTGTGTGTGTTCAGATCACTCAAGAAGAAGGCGAGTTTATGGTCACGTTCCCCTACGGATATCACGCAGGGTTTAACCATGGCTTCAACTGCGCTGAGTCCACTAACTTCGCAACGCTGCGCTGGGTCGACTATGGCAAGATGGCCACACAGGTACAGCACGTGTGTGCCAGAGGAGTGAAGGGTTTAAACTTAGTTTAATAAGAGCACCACACACACACACACACAGACACACACACACACACACACACACACACACAGACACACACACACACAACTCTTGTTTTGTATTTGTTTCTTCTTTAATAAAGGCAGTTTACATTCATACAGTCACATTCAGCTAATTTCCTGCCTGGCATTTCAGAATTTCACAGCCCATGACACACACACACACACACACAGGGATCATCTGAGATATCTGAGGAGTGGGGAGGAGCAGTGAGAAGGTCAGAGTTATCTGGTGAAGACTCACTGATGTCTAATTAAAGCTGATAAACAGGATTCTGTGTCTCTGCTTGCAGCTTTTACAGGATCTCATCATCATTATTTGACTTTCCTCTTCTCACACTTGTAACCACCTGCTCATTAGTGAAATATCTTTAAACACACACACACATAATTGAACATCAGCTTCGGCACAGCACAGGAAATAACGTTCAGAATGAATACACAGCTCCTGAGAAAACCCGTGTGTTTTCATCTGTTCCTGTTGATTGAGAGCTGATTTTAAATTCTGCTTCTGCACAAATAAATTACCGCACAAATAAATTTCACCATTAAATGGTCGTTTCATCTCAGTCATCAGTTTGTTGATTTAATCTCAGTTCTGGTAGCTGATGAAGGATTCTCATTGTCACAGTCATTGTGTGAGACACAACTCTCTGGTTCTGAAGTTTTGTCCTGGAGTTTTAAGGGCGATCTGTCTGTGTTGGTATCTTTACTTTCAGAATTGTCCTCACGCCTTGTTGTGTGTGTCCCCTGCAGTGCTCCTGTCGTAAGGACATGGTGAAGATCTCCATGGACGTGTTTGTGAGATGCCTGCAGCCTGATCGTTATGAGCTGTGGAAACAGGGCAAAGACAACACGGTCCTGGACCACCTGAAACCAACAGCCCTCACCAGCCCAGAACTGGAGCACTGGAGGAAAACCAGAGTCACGTTCAGAGAGAAGCTCCTGCGCAGGTCAGAGGCAGGAGAGTGATGCGGTGCTGGGGCTTAGGGGAAAAGATCTGTGTGGAGTTAGAGTGAGAGGTTTCAGGTTTTCTGTTTGGATCTAAAACACATGAACGTGTGTAATACAGGACTCAGGCGAAAGTGAAGCAGTTCCGTCGTCTGAAGCTGGAGGAGATGAAGGTGCTGGCGGAGGAGGGCATCGAGCTGGACATGAGCGAGTACCTGCAGAAGGTGGCAGAGAGAGAGGAGCAGAGGAGGAAGAAGAGGGATGAGCGGATGGCCCGGGAGGCGCTCCTGACGCTGGAGGCTATGGAGAGAGAGGAGCAGGAGCAGGCTGAGGCAGCACTGCGAGGAGCAGGTGAGGAGAACAGAGATCAATACAGATCAATATTTTCATGTTAACACAAGCTGTTTCAATGATTTTACAGATGAATGAAAAACAAAAGACAAAATAAACCTTTCGTAATGTACTGAAGGTTTTTACTGACATGTAACTGTTTAAATATTACAGGCACTTGTGAATCGTGTAATTGTGTTTATATGATTAATTTTATATGATAAACTGGTTGGTAAGTTTAAACTCATTGAGACGTTTGTTTTCCTCCTGACAAACACAAAAAACCACAGAGAGGGAGAGACCAGAGTTGTGTGTAGACCAGAATATCATAGACTTGGGGGTGGGTGGGTACACAACCACCTAGCAATACCTTAGAAACCACCCAGAACTCCATACCATAGCAACACAGAGTCTTGAACAGGAACAACTGTATTATCATATATTAGTTTCTGGAAATGTAAAAAAAATCTGGTTATTAAAGTTTAGTATCTTCTCTTTATCTTTGTGCTCTTGCAGCAGGTGAAGACTCTGAGGATCCTCCACTGGAAAGCGACCAGCAGAAGAAGAGGAAGAAGAAGAAACTGAAGATTTCAGATGACATGAGTTTCCAGGAAGCGTTTGAGCACTTCACCTCCAGCGATCATCAGAACCAGAACAACGTAGCTGCTCCTCTGGGCGGAGCTTTGTCCAGTCTACAGGTGACTCTGGCTTGGATTTGAGGCATAAAGTGTAACTTCATACATGTTTTGTTTTGTTTTGACCCTGAGGTAAACCTGTAACTGTCGCTGGTTGTTCATGTGTTGTTAAACTGTCTTTGTTGTTCATGCTCAGATGAGTCCCTTCACAAAGCTGAAGAAGAAGGTGGAGGTGAAGAAGAGCAGACGACATCCGTTCAGCAAACCGCCCATGAGGTCACCACACTCCATTGTGAAACAGGAAGCCTCCAGTGATGAGGGTGGGTGGAGCTTTCATGATGTCATCAACATGAGACACCTGCAAACCCTCAAAACCTCAATCACAGCACTCATTGTTTTTATTGGAGATTATTTAGTTGGGGTTTGCAGTAGATTTGAGTTGTGAGAATTTACCTGCGTTTACTCATAGAGATGTCAGGTTTGGTTCAGTTTGTTCTTTGGCAGTACGGATCAGTGTGTGATCCTCTGTAATTGTAGGTTGTTTTATGAGAACGTTGTCTCTTCGAGAGCGAGTTTTCCTTGTAAGAGAGCCGACAGCAGATGCGTGAAGTCCTGCTCTTGACCTCAGAGTTAGGGTTAGGGGTTAGAGTTAGAGTTAGGGGTTAGAGTTAGAGTTAGAGTTAGGGGTTAGGGGTTAGGGGTTAGAGTTAGAGTTAGGGGTTAGGGGTTAGAGTTAGGGGTTAGAGTTAGAGTTAGGGGTTAGGGGTTAGAGTTAGAGTTAGGGGTTAGGGGTCAGAGTTAGGGTCTCTGCTGTTCTGCAGAGAATGACATAAGAGCTCGAGGTCAGCCAATCACAAGAGTTATTTAGAAGTTTTTAAAGTGGCTAATTTTGCAACTCATAAAAACTTATATTTGGTCTTCAGAATAAAAGTATAAAAGTAAAATGTAAGTAATACAAAAATAAAAGTGAAGAGGATTCCTGTTTATGTTTCAGCTTGTACAGAAATATTTACACACTTGTTGGGACATGTTTGTGTGTGTGCGTGTGTGTGTGTGAAGGTGAAAATACAAAAAGGCACAGAAATGTAGTTGAAGGAAAGTGCTCACAAACAATAAATACAGTTATTGATTTGTCTGTGTTATAAAGAGACAGACAGCTGTGAATCTTTACTGTGGTACCACACAGAACCTCCTGCTGTCTCTGTGGGTGGCCAAAACACAGAGAACATGCACACACTTCACCTGCTGTCTCTGTAAGCAAAATAACCAGTAAAGAGTGAAAATAAAGTTTCATCTCTAATCATATATTGTGGTTTTCTCTGTGATTGTTGTGTAAGTTTTGTTGTATGTTGTGTGTTTGTAGAGCTGTTCAGCAGTGTGGCTCCTGAAGTCAAGAAGACAGAGGAAAGTGACCTGTGGCAGAACCGATCACCAAACTTCCTGGC
This sequence comes from Botia kubotai, assembly GCA_036877585.1. Lineage (NCBI taxonomy): Eukaryota > Metazoa > Chordata > Actinopteri > Cypriniformes > Botiidae > Botia > Botia kubotai. The sequence goes on from JAZGTI010003206.1 coordinate 17,871, forward strand.
CGAGAAACAGTTCAACGCTGCCATGGCAACCATTGAGCCGTACTGTGCTGTGTGCACGCTCTTCTGTCCGTACACACAGGTGATGCACACTTCCTGTTCGAAATAACGCAAATTAAGAAAATGTGACATTTTTGATTTTGTCACTTTGTAGACGTTTGGATTTGAAATATATTTTCTTTGATTAAACATGTGTGTTATGTGTGTGTGTAGACGCTGAAGGATCTCACAGACACACGCGGGCCGGTGCTGAAGTCAGGCACTCACACCCGTCCTCTGGTTCCAGAGATGTGTTTCAGTGCTGGTGCAGAGAACACAGAACCACTGCCATCTAATTCTCACATCAGTGATGACGGAACCAGCATCCTGCTGTCCTGCGCTAGCTGCAGTCTACAAGTTCATGCTAGTAAGCTCAGGCTCGCAAAATATCTCCATTCTACAGCCAGCTGCTTTCTGCTAGGCTAATTTATCATTTGAGGGCAAACAGGAAGTAGTTTGTCTTACAATGTTGTAATTCGCAAACGTTGGTTTGGTGGGATCGACACATTTGTTTTACATCAAGCAGGTGCTAATAAGTGACTGACCTCCCCAGGAAGCTCCTACAGGACCTGAATGAAACACTGGCCAAGTTATCAGTGAACTTGAACTTGAGTGTTGTTATTTATTTAGAGAGCGAAAAAATCTCTGAAGTGAAAGAGGTGAAAATAGTGGTTTAGTTAGTTTCTGTCCTCCAACCGAATCTAAGCCACGTTGCCAATTATACGGTGTGTGTTTGTGTGTGTGTTAGTGTGTGTGTGTGTGTGTGTGAAATTAGACATGCGTGAATGTTGAGTTGACTGAGGTAAGAAGATTTTCTGATTGGCCCTTTATGTGTTGAGTGTCTGTTTCTTTCTGCAGATGAAATAAAGGTGCAGACAGACAGATTCTTTATTCTGACGAGTTCAGAAATACAGAAGTACTTTCACATCTTTTGCTCATGGATTTGATTATATTTTGGTGTTTCCAAAATCATCCAGCTGTGTTCAAACAACCCAAACGAAAGGTGAACAAACTGTCTTGCACTGAAATCTGACATTTTCTGCCTCACATCAGAGTTTTAAGTTCATTCGAGCGAGCGTGAGGCAGTTTCTTCAGTTTGCTCGAGTGATTTATTGAGTCTGATTGCTCTCGGATGAGTCAGTCTTTATTCATCCGCTTTTACTAATCAGTTTAACGTCACTGTGTTTTCACAGCGTCATATGAACGTTTGCTCACAATCTCCTCGTCTGCTGTGTGTCTGCTTACTGCCGCCACCTCCCTGCCCTTAATACAAAGACAGAAACCGTTGTTGTTCTGGATCTTAAATTTGATTGGATGAGCAGTTGTTAGCCAGTGACCATTGTGTTTCTAATCGTTTTGCTGTTTCCAGCGTTTTCTAAAACAATTAAGATGCTTAAAGACCGTTTAATACAGTGATTTGACTGTGATTAAGGGGCTTTATATCTACTAACTTACCTCAGTGCTTGAAGGATTTCTCGGTTCTGTGGTGTTTGAATCTCACTGCTCTGATCCCCCTCGACTGCTTATTGAAGAAACACCAGCCACCAGAAACACAGAGTAACTGCTGCTGGAACGTTTGAGGAGAAACAAACTTTGCTTTATCCCTGTTCTTCCAGACTGTTTGTTTCTGAAGGCTGAGGGAACAGGGCATGACGTGATGGACAGCTTGTTAGCTGTCTTTGCCCCTCATTTCTGTGGTTTCAGGAATACTCTCACGCTTGGACTCACAAACATTTCTCCAGCAGTTATGAAAATGAAGGTTTGCGTGTGTCACATGTTAAAATGATCCTGTATTTGTATCTCGTTTTTCATCGTGGGCTGAACCCCGGACGCTCTGTTAGTGTTTACCTGCTGACCATAGCTGGTGAAAGCTGGTGATTTCAGTAAGATTGGGAAGAGAGGCAAATGACAGTGTGTCAAAAGAGCTTTTCATTTCCTCCATCAGGAGTGTCTTTAAAAGGGCCCTTCAGTATCACAGTGCATCTCTGAGATGTACAATAGAAGGATGTTGTGTGTAATTACCGCCGGTTCTTGATTGTACAGGAACATCACACAACATCTCTTGAGAAGTTGGTTGAGAGTTTTGTTGCATTTTGATAATAAAAAGGTTTCGAAAACTTTCTCACAGACTTCTTACAGACTCAAACGGTGATTGAAATGTTGTGATGTTTGAGATGTGAGTGTGTCTGTGTATCTCATCAGGCTGTTACGGGGTCAGTCCAGAGATGAAGCAGGAGGGCTGGACGTGCTCTCGATGTTCTGCAGCAGACTGGACCGCCGTGAGTAGAAACTTCAGCTAAACTCTTCACTCACACACAACCTCACTGGATTCTGGGTTCTACTGGGGTTCTGCAGGACAGACAAACATTACAAATCACATTTCTAAAGTCACATTTCTAAATGAAAGCCTTTTTCTAAATATATACAAGTGATCTGTAAATTACTGCTCTGTAGTTCTGTGTGTCAGAATAAAAGCATAATGTTTGTTTCATTGTTGGTTGTCATGTGTTTGTTTCATTGGCTGCAGGCCTGCTGTCTGTGCAGTTTAAGAGGCGGGGCTTTGAAGAAGACCACAGATGACAGGTTTGTTTACAGACTCTCTCTCTCTGTCAGTTATGAAGTGTTCCGTCTGGTCACGCTGGTGTTGACCCTCTGCAGGTGGGTTCATGTGATCTGTGCTGTGGCTGTGGCTGAGGTTCGATTCGTCAGCGCTGTGGAGCGAGAGCCGGTGGATGTGAGCGCTGTTCCTGACACCAGAAAAAGTCTGGTGAGTGACCTCACAGAATGACCTCTGACCTTTAACTCCAGTACAGTTCACCTGCATACAAAACAATCAAACAGATCAGGTGTTCAACTGTAAACAGACAATAAAGAAAATCTCTCTCTTTCCCTCTTTCTCTCTCTTCTCTCCCTCTCTCTCTTCTCTCCCTCTCTCTCTCTCTCTCTCCCCCTCTCTCTGTCTCTCCCTCCCTCTCTCTCTTCTTTTTTTCTCTCCCTCTCTCTTCTCCCTCTCTCTCTCCTCTCTCTCTGTCTCTCTCTCTTACGGGTGACAAGGCGACTGATGTATTGAGGTGGAATGTCTGATTGTTGTTTCTCTCTGTGTTAAATGAGCTGTATTGATTATAAAGACAGCTTCTTTGAACACACACAGATCCGAGCGATGCTGTTAATGCACAATTACACACAGTGTACAGAACGACCTGCAGAGGAACAGAGGTGACACGACACTAGATGATCGTCTCCTGCGATTGAACCAAGCGATGCCTTCAAACCTTTCATAACGTCATATATCTGATTTCTGCCTGTCACGTGTTCTGTGTGATCCAGCTGATGACACTAACACAACCTAAACATCTTAGAAACATCTTACAAACGTGCCTGCTAGAATAAAGGCGATGCAGATGATCTTGTCCTGCTAGCATGAATTGAAACAGCAGGTCTGGATGTATGTATAAATAACCCAGAGGTTGGCATTCATAAGTCACTCTCTTCCTCTTCCGCTGCTGTGTGTTGTGATCAATCTGTGCAGAATGATAAATCAAAACCTTTCACCAGCCAGTGAAATATTTCCTTACCGGAGTCACACTGTACATTACAGACGCTTGGACACACGGAGTTGACATGAAATATTGACATTTTAATGAAGAAGTTTTATTTCTGTCAGAAACAGAAAGAGGGAATTTTAGGGGAATGAGAGGGAAAGCTGGATGAGAATGAGGCTGACTGTTTTCTCATGTTATCTTAGTCACACAGTAAATTGGATTGTAAGGGGTGTGACTTTAAATTGCCTATAAATCTTATGAATTTCAGAAGTGTGTTTACTGTCACAAGACCACAAAGCAGATCTTCGGCGCATGTATCCAGTGCTCCACTGACAGCTGTTCCACGTCCTTCCACGTCACCTGTGCCCTCCTCGCCGGCGTGGTGATGAAGCCTGCCGATTGGCCGTACGTAGTGTCTGTCACCTGCCATAAACACAAACAGACCAATCAGAAGGTACGTAACCTATGATGCGAGCTAACAATTGTCTGGCTCGCGCTGATTAATGGAGAGTTTTGCTGTGGCAGGTGAAAAGTGGCTCGCGTGACGTGTCTCTGGGTCAGGAGGTCATTGGCAGGAACAGTAACGGGTGGTTCTATCGATGCATCATTACTGGTATCGGTTCTCAGAGCTTCTACGAGGTCAATTTTGATGATGGTTCTTACTGTGATAATGTTTTCCCTGAAAACCTGCTGGTAAGCTTTACCCTCTGTATAATAAGCCACTTTATAATTGTTCTGTATTAATAATATGTTTAAAACAGTTTTGTGACCATGCAGAACCATGTGGCATATTAAGTTACTCATTGTATTTGAACATTTCTCATCCAATCAGATTGCAGATATAGAGCTGTCAGTTTTACATGCTGTCTTCATATCTTCTAGAGTCACGACTGTCTACGCAACGGTCCTCCAGAACTCGGTGAACTTGTGGTAGTCAAGACATTAGACGGTCGGATCCTCAGTGCCTCCTTTGTGAAGGAACATGTGCACAGGAAGTACCAGGTGACTTTTTCTGGAGCTCTGTTCATGTTAAACACACTTCGCATTGATTTATTGGTTAATGTATGATTCTGAACCTGAGGGATTGAATGTCTCACACTGAGTCTAAATCATCAAATGTCGCTACGCTTGTAGACAGCAGGGTAGACGGCTTTGTTGATTTATAACAGATGCAATCTAGTTTTGTTGCGTGAGGCGATGTGCCACTCGCCTCAAGTGTAGATTGGGTGTCATAGACTCGCTTTCATTGTCGTCAAACAAACTTTCTAATTAGCACCCCACAACACCTACACACACACACACACTGTCTGTCTCTGGTACACTGCCTTATTCCTCAGCTGGACCCATGAGACAGTCTCTAAATGAGATCTCTCACAGACACTCAGTGTCTCTGTCCACATTAACCAGCCTCAAGATTCTCTTTTTAATGAGATCTGTGAGAGTGACAGACCTCCAGATCTGATGAGGTCACGTTTAACTGCGGCAGACATTTTCATACCTGCAACAACAGAAAGCAGAGACAAATAATCAAGTGATGTCAGAAGTCTTGAAGGTGCCTTGAGATGTTCTGGAATAGAGTGTTTAAACTTTGAAGACTGTTATGCTGGTGTTGCACTGGAGCCTTGAGGAAAGTTCTAGAGAATGACAGGAGACCAGAACCGAGCAGAAATGACATCATCTTTCCTCTCCAGGTGGAGTTTGAGGATGAGACGCAGCTCCTCTTGAAGAGAAGTGAGATTCACACTCTGGATCAAGAGCTGCCCAAGAGAGTCTTGTCTCGTCTGGTGAGTGTTTTACTGTGTTTGTCTACACACAGTGGTTGAATTCATCAAAAAGGACAAAAACATTTACACTTGTTGAACAGAGCACAAATTTGAGTTCTTTTGAAGTGTTTGTCATGTGTTTTTGAGGCAGCTGTGAGGTCGTGTGAAAGATCAGTTCTAATATTATAACCAGTCCTGTAAATCAGTGTTCTTTTTTTGGACAGGCAACTGTGAACCAACAGCAACCTCAGGCCCAGCAATCTGATGAACCTTTGGCCGCTAAACGCCCACGTTTGCCGACCCCGCCTCCTACACTGACCGCCGAGATTCCAGCGCTACCTCCTGAATCCGTCACTACCTTCCTGGCCAACAGTATTTCTCCAAACACCAACACTGCCCCCTGCCTGCCTCCTGTCACCCTACCCACCCCAGCCCCTCAGGCAGAACGCAGCGAGAGCTACACACACAGCTTCACCCACAGCTTCACCCACAGCTCCAGCTACTTAGCCTACATGGAGTCTCTGCTCAGCTCAGACTTTTCCCCAGAGGCCGGTGAACATGGCAGTGAGCTGATGTATTAAACCGCTGCCTCACGCGACTCTAATGCATGTCTCTTTTTATTTTACTCGCTGTTGTGCTAATCTGAGTCTCACGTCTTCAAACAGAACGCTGAGCGAGATGCGTGCGTGTCGTTTTCAAACTTCTGTTGAAATGGACCCAATACGTTGCCTTTGGGAAAGCCGCAAACTTCCGACCTTTCAACTATCCCTCTGTACGTCTCTTTCTCTTGGAAAGGGACGACACATGTTTTTTGGATGGAATAATTACATACTGTATGTGCTGTTTACTTTATATCTAATTTTCTGTAATGAGTACTAAATATTTTTCTAATTCAAATCAAAATGTCACGCTAACCGGTCATGTATGAAACAGAGAGTCTGTATCTGTACAGTTTCAGGTATTTTCTCAAAACTCAAGGGTTGGGGGTCACAGGAAGAGTTAATTAACAAGTATTTAAATGTCTTTTGTCACATATAGAGTTAATATTTGTATAAAGAAATTGTGAATATGGCAGCAGCATCGGTTGGTGTACACGTTTGTGTTACGATAGATTTGCTGTCTTCATGTGTTCTTCTGTCGACTACATCAATTGTTTCAGCACCAGACGATTGAATTTGTTTTTGTAGCATACTTGGTAAACGTGGACATCTGTCTGTTTTTACTATAAAATTATTGTTATTATTTCTCTAGATTTTTTTTTTGTGAAACTTTGCAACAATGTTTAAAGCTAAAAAAGTTTAATTTATCACTTTTATTCAGGAGATTAAAGTTACATTGGAACGTATAGCGGATGTATAACAGATATGCGAGCCATCTACTCAAGGTGCTGCTGAAGTCGTAGACTACTGAGGAGCGCTTCGGCCACGTCATCGTCCAAAAACATGTGAAGCTGATCATTACTTGATTTGCTTTTCAACGTTTTTCATTTCTGTCTGCCTGTTTTCTCATTTTCACTTACGACTGTGATGTATGAATTTAGTTCTTCAGAGATTTAGTTCTTCTGATGGTTATTAACATGTGGGAGACATCTGTCACTCTGGTCACTGTTGAACAGCATTCATTCATTCATTCATTCATTCAGAAAGTCAAAGACCTCGTCAGACTGGATTGTTCTGAAGAACGAAGTCACAGAGGTGACAGTGTGTTCAGTGTGTTCAGTGTGACAGACACACTCTCGTCTTACCACTGATGTTGATGTTTGTTTATTTCCATACCTCAGTGTCTGCAGTTCTTCTAAGAGCAGATGAAGTGTGTTGATGACGCGTGTACTCATCATCATGATTAACTCATCATCACTACAAGAGGCAAATTCAACCATACAAAACACAACAGGTCACATATTGATGACGGCAGGTGTTTATCTGTGCAGATATACGTGGACAGATTGTAATAAAATGTGAAAGTGTGCTTTGTGTTTGTGCTGTTTATTCCCTGCAGGGATTCAGATGGAATTATCTGGGAATTCCAGGCTTGAAAAAATGTTTGCAAATCAAAAATATTTTTTCAGAGAGCAAGATTTTGCGTTTAAATAATGCACACAACTAAGGTCACCAAAATTACTGTTTTAATAATTACAGTGTAGAAACATTCAAAGCTTACATAGCTACATAATTAGATGATAAAGTTTCTGTATGGCCGCATATACAACACTAACATTTACATTACATGTCTGAAGGAAATGTCATCAGCAAACAAACACTTGTCAGAACTGTATTTGTTTTTCTGAGGCGTGTATGGCGTTAATGTTTAATGAATATATGAATTTAATTTTCTGTAACTGAATATATTCTACTAACAGTGTCACTTACTTTTTAGCACTTACATCTAAATGTTTCGTTTGAAAAGTTCACTTGTTAGTCTTTTAAAAATAAATTTCACTTGCTGATCTTTTGTTGTCATGCATTAACATTCAGACAACATTAACTGTGACTTAACTTAAGTCACTGTGTTTTGTATGTGTATGTGTTTGTGTGTGTGTGTGTTTGTGTGTGTGTGTGTGTGAGAGAGACTGTGTGTTTGTGTGTGTGTGTGTGTGTGTGGCTCTGATCACTTCAACACACTTTAGCCTGTGTGTGTCTGCCCATCAGTGTTTGTCTGCCTGTCTATCTTCCTATTTTTCTGCCTGTGTGTTTATTTGTCTGCCAGTGTGTGTGTCTGCCTGTCTATCTGTCTGTGTGTCTGCCTGTCAAGTTGATTTATTGACATAGTAAAAAGCTACTTGAAAGCT
>JAZGTI010003207.1:0-19026 GCA_036877585.1 Botia kubotai
CTGCCGTCGCCGGACGTCTACCGGTTTGCCATCCAGGACTCTGAGGAGAACATTGTGTTTGAGGAGGGGGCCCAGAGCAAGACTGGAATCCCCATTATTAAAGCCGGAACAGTTGTCAAGCTCATAGAGAGACTGACGTACCACATGTACGCAGGTACAGAAGACAAACCTCCGAGATCAGTGTGAATCTGTATTACAGATCTGAAGTGAATCTGGATTACATTAGTCCACGCTTATATGTTTTCAGAGTCTACATCTCTTGCGTCTTGCATGTTTGTTAGATAATGTCACAACGCCTTAGCTACCAAAAGTGCTCCAAGATCCATTTTATCATTTAAATCCATTCTGAAGATTAAAATAAGGAAGACTGTCTCCTATCCAGATACATGCTCTTGTAAATGTTTTTAGTTTTTGTGCTAACTGACCGTGACTGCACTAACCTTGGAGTGGCGGGACATGTTTTTTGCTTTTGTGGTATCAAGCTGCATAGGACAGTGAAATCCCACTGGAGCAAAATACTTCTGTATTTGTTTGTGTTACTGTAAAGTGTAAAGTTTCTTTCATCTTTTCCTACAGACCCGAATTTTGTGCGCACGTTTTTGACAACATACCGTTCCTTCTGTAAACCACAAGACCTGCTCACACTACTGATTGAAAGGTGAACCTGACACACACACACACACACACCCTTTACTGTAGACATACTAAGTTTTAAAAGCGTCTGTTTATGTATATTTCTAATACCCGACTAACAGGGAATGTTCTCAGAATGTTGGCTAACATGCTGTAAATGTTCTCTAAAAGTTATCCAAAAATGTTCTTGCAGTAACATTAGTAAAATCATTTTAACGGTATATAACATCAAAAAACCTTTCTCTTATGCAGTTAGTGGAATGTTATACAAAATTAAAATGTTTGAATTACATTCTTACCACCAAGCAATAACATTTAGATGTGTAGTTTAACTTTATTCTCCATGATGTTCCAGGATTGAGATTCCAGAACCAGAACCATCAGAGGCGGACCGGCAAGCACTTTGGAACGGAGAGCAGCCAATGGCAGCTGAGCTGCAGAGATTTCGCAGAGAATACGTGCAACCTGTCCAACTCAGGTGAAACACTTTTCTCAATATGTTTTGGTCTTAAAGGTAAATGTAAGGTCCTAAAATTAGGTTTATAGACTTTGTGTAGTAGAATGGATTTTTGTGGTGGGGTGAAATGTTTCTCATGAGATACCCATGCATCTTTGTAACTTTCTGTGCTGCCCATAAACACTAATGCTGTCTGTGTGTGTATTTGTGTGTGTGTGTTTCACTAGGGTTCTAAACGTGTTCCGACAGTGGGTGGAACATCACTTTTATGACTTTGAGAATGATCCTGATCTTCGCCGCAGACTTGAGGAATACCTCACCAGCACCACACAGCTTAGAGGTACACACACACTTATACACACCCAAAAAACAAACACCCCACAGACTGACCACTGTGACCCATCCCTGATACCCACAGGAGCGCAGTCTCTCTGATACAAACTCATGTTTACTTCTGGAACTCAAGCACGTGAACAAGCATGAATGCTCCTGACTGTCAGACCACTGTGTGTTTGTTTTGATGCGCAAATGTTTTCCAGGTAAATCGATGCGTAAGTGGGTGGAGTCTATCAGTAAGATCATGAGACGCAAGATTCAAACTCAGTCTAATGGCGTCAGTCACAACATCACCTTTGAGAGCCCGCCCCCTCCAATCGAATGGCACATCAGCCGGCCTGGACAGATCGACACCTTTGACCTCATGACCCTTCACCCCATTGAAATAGCCCGGCAGTTAACGCTACTCGAATCTGATCTGTACAGGTGAGACAGAGCCAATCAGAACTACAGACAACAACGAATAAGAAAGCAGAGTGTTAACCCAGCTAACAGGGAACATTCTCAGAACATTGGCTAATAATGTCTAAAAGTTCTCTCCAAGTTATAGAAACATTCCTGCAGTAACGTTAGTAGAAGGCTTTTTAATGTTATATATTGTACATAGCAATAACATTATTCTTTAGTTAACATTTTAATGAATGTTACAGAAATAAGTGTTTGACGTTTAACATCATAACCAAACAGTAATGTTACTAATGCTAAACTTCTAAAAAAAAATTGATGTTTTGAACATTACTAGAACGTTTAAAATAACATTTTAATTACTTAATGGAAACGTTAGAGAAACGTTCTGTGTGTGTGTGTGTGTGTGTGTAGAGCCGTTCGCCCATCTGAGCTGGTAGGAAGTGTGTGGACAAAGGAAGATAAAGAGAAGAATTCTCCCAACCTGTTGAGGATGATCAGACACACCACCAACCTCACACTGTGGTTTGAGAAGTGAGTGACGAGCCCTCAGGAACGTAAAGTGATAGTTCACCCAAAACCCTCGTCACTTCCAAACCTGTATCACTTTTCTTCTGTTGAGCACAAAAGAAGATACTTTGAGAAACGTCTCGGTGGTTTTCAGAGTATCTTCTTTTGTGTTCCTCGGAAGCAGAAAAGTCATACAGGTTCGGAATGACATGAGGGGGTGAGTAAATGATGGAAGAATTGTCATTTCTGCGTGAACTATCCCTTTAATAGGACATCTATAGTTTGTGGAGACCTGGCAGACGAGCTCTTTTTGTTTCCCTCTCTCAGATGTATCGTGGAGGCAGAAAATGTGGACGAGAGGGTCGCCGTGTTCACGCGTATTATCGAGATTCTGCAGGTTTTTCAGGAGCTCAATAATTTCAATGGCGTTTTGGAGATTGTAAGCGCCATAAACTCAGTACCTGTGTACCGCCTGGACCACACATTCGAGGTGACCTGCTCCTTCTGGTTTATGATGCACATACAGTCTGAATGAAAGATACGTGACAGATCGTAAGTGCTGCTGTTGTTTATGGTGTCCAGGCCGTGCCTGAGAGGAAGAGGAGGATCCTAGAAGAAGCCGTTGAGCTCAGTCAGGATCATTTTAAAAAATACCTTGCCAAGCTCAAATCCATCAATCCACCTTGTGTACCGTTCTTTGGTAAGAGAAAGAGCTTCTTTTAACACCCATGTACACGTGAGAACCAAGTTCTTCTCGCATTCACACTGAAAGTGAAGTCAAAGTAAATTCACTTCCAGAGTCACTTCAGATGTGATGGGCTTTCAGTTCACTTTTTGTTCACACTGATGCATTCATTTAGCTTTGCGTGTGTATTTCAGTGTGAATCCAGAGTCTTCAGAGTGAATCACCTGAGCCAGAATGGGTGAAAGTCTGTTTGGCACATTCCCAGCTGACAGGGAACATTCTCAGAACGTTAGCTAATGTTCTCAAATAGAACGTCTTTTAAAATTATATATCATGAATATCAAAACTGTTGTTCCTAAGTAGTTAGTGGAACACTTTATAAACAGACTTAAAACAGAATTTAAAAGTTTGAATAACGCTCTTATAACCAAGATAGTATAGTTTTAATACAATGCCTAAAAAACGGACATGTTGAACGTTCCTAGATCCTTCAAAATATATTTTAAGTGTTTTTGGTTACTTACTGGAAAAGTTACAAAAATGTTCTTACATGCTAAAATTGTCAGCTGGGTCATGCATGAGCCGAAATGATTACAAACCATTCAGAGATCCTCGAAACAAACGCAATGTAAACAAATATGTGGCGTGTTCTGATGTGTGTTGTCTGTTTATATTCAGGTATTTACCTGACTAACATTCTGAAGACTGAGGAGGGAAATCCAGATTTCCTGAAGCGTGATGGAAAAGAGCTGATCAACTTCAGCAAGAGACGCAAAGTGGCAGAAATAACGGGAGAAATCCAGCAGTACCAGAACCAACCCTACTGCCTCAAAGTAGAGCATGATATAAAGGTTCATATGTTAATCTCTCTCTCTCTCTTTTTCTCTCACTCACTCTTATAAAAATGTCAGAGTTTGAGTTTCTGGTTTTTCTTTTGTGTCTTGCAGAGGTTTTTTGAGAATCTCAATCCGATGGGAAACATGAGTGAGAAAGAGTTTTCTGACTACCTGTTTAACAAATCTCAAGAGATTGAGCCGCGGAACTGCCGACAGCCTCCCAGATTCGTGAGTTTTCATTAAAAACGGTTTCTACAGTGGGGTCAAAGGTTACATTGACAATCTGGGATTTAAAATCTAGATCAAACATGGAAATGTTGCTAATAATCAAATGGTTAGGAAATACTAACGATTCAGTACTATTTGTAGGTCACTAATCGAAAATGCAACTTTGTGCATTGACCGTTTTAATTCCATGACATAAAATCCGAAACTTATTGCTATTCTGATGATATAATGTGCCTTTTAAAACCTTTGGTGTTAATTTGGATAAATGCAAAATAAAAGCTTTATCTCAAATGGTCTTGAGCTTTCAGATTCCAATAATAAATAATATGACTTTAAGCACAGAATCTGCCTCATAAAGCAACTGTGAGAATATGCATTTGTAAATTACACACAACAGTGTATAGAGTCCTACTCTATATATTTGTTTTATATCTGAGTGTGTCGTCTTGTGCAGCCGAGAAAGACGCTGTATTCTCTGAAGTCTCCTGGCGTTCGGCCGGTTCGGCAGGCGGCAGGAGGCGGAGGAACACTGAAGGGTCACCCAGTGCCATTAGAAAGAGAACCGCCCCACAAAATCACCTTCAGGAGCATCGCAGAGACCGAACCGGAAACCCCCGCTTCCCTCCCCACCTCCCCAAACACCCCCACCCCCCCACAGTCCGCCAGCTCTGACATCAACTCTGTCTTCATGGAGCAGGACCTCAACAGCTCCTACGGTAAGAGAGAGAGAGAGAGAGTCGGGGCGATCACAGTCCAGCTTCATTGCTGTCAGGTTCTTGAACTAAACCTGTGTTTATTGAACTGCTGTTTTCGTGTGTTTTTCCACAGGTAGCAACAGTATATTTGCTCCGGTTCTTCTGCCCCAGTCTAGTGAGTGTTCAGTCACACATGTAAATTAAAGCAGCGCTCTCGTGTGTTCTGTGTCAGAGACTGTAAGAGACTGTGTGTGTGTGTTGTCTCTCTGTCAGAGTTTCAGTCTGTGTCATGTGGCAGTTTACACCAACTGATGAGCGATGAGCCACTGAAACCCCCTCCGCTGCCCCCCCGCAGGAAAGACACCTCCTCAGAAATCAAGGTAACACAGATTCACACCACTGACTCTCTGCCTTTCACAAGAGTCGTATCGCCATTAGCCTTCTGAGATTTCAGGAGCTGCTGTGAGTTTTGATCCGAATCAGAATGCGCTTCTTATTCACCGAGTGTGCACACGAGGAATTTGTTGTTTCCAGAAGCTATGAATACTTACGTAATATACACATACCACAGGAAATGGAAACTAAATGCGTAGAATTAAAAATAAAAGATGAAGTGATATACGTTACAATAAGCCAGACAGTTATGTACGTTTATACGGTATATACAAGTGTATAAATATGATATTTATTGTTTAAAATAAGTATCTACGTTGTGCGCAGCGTTTGTGTGACCGCGCTCTGTTCTGTGTAAAGTTGAGTTCTAGATCTGAAAGTCCTCCTGCCGTTCCTCCGCGACTGCCGCCGCCGCCGCGCCTTCAGCCGCGTGTTCCGGTGATCAACGGACCTTCAGATGGGCCGCTGCCGAGCCCCCCTCCCCCTCCTCCCCGCGACCCACTGCCTGACACGCCTCCTCCAATTCCACAGCGACCGCCCGAGATCTTCATCAACTACCCGGTGAACCTGCAGCCGTCTCCGGTGGGACGCTTTCACTGGGACTTCACCAGCTCCCCCAGTGTTCCCAACACGCCGCCCGGCACGCCCTCTCCCCGAGCCCCGCCTCCTGGCACGCCCTCTCCGCGAGTGCCTCGCCGCCCCTGCACGCCCAGCGCCAGTCAGCCCATCCTGTGCCACCTGCCTCCGCCCACTCCAGCCCCTCCCATACCGCCTCGGCATAACTCCACCCCCGCGCTGCCAAAACTGCCACCCAAGACTTATAAGAGAGAACTTTCTCACACCACACACACTCTCTCACAGCCATCCATACACACTCTCTCACTAGTGGACAACAGGGACAACGAATAAGTGTGAAATCGCACCCCACAATGGAGAGGAGGTGTGTGTGCGTGCGTGTGTGTGTTTTAACAATGTTTAACCAGGAATCAGACAATCTGGTGGAAGTAGAAACCTGAAGACGGTCAGCAAAGGATGTTTCCTTGTTTTGAAAATGTCAAGTCACGTTTGACACGCAGAGCTTCAAAAGGTGGCGTGCTTCACTCGCTGCACGTTCACAATGGAACCGCTGCTCTGAGGCCTTTCACCCCGGCAGACTCCCCTGTGGATGTTTTAATGGTCGCAGGTTGTAGGTTTTGGCTTCCTACCACACCAACCCGGGTTTGACCCAGACTCCCACAGCACGCCTCCTTTCAGTTGCCTTCAACTCACAGACGTGACCTTGAGATTGTAGCCTTCAGGTGAATTCTATTTAAAGCCAATATGATGTCTTAACCCCGCCCCTCAAAGACCACCTCTTGCATCCAACACACGATGCTTCATGTCATCATAAGCCCCGCCCCTCTTAACACTTAATGACCCGTGATCTAGCTCCAGACTCTTAATGTGCCTTCAGAATCAGTACTGAACAAAACAACTAAACATCTCTGTGTCTGAAACTCACTCACCTTGACCATGTTTAGAACAAATGTCCACATAACACCTTTATTCACTGTGTGTGTGTGTGTGTGTGTGTGTATAATGTACAAAGTGACATATCTGCCCTGGCTTTATACTGTCACTTCCCACCTCGTCGTCATGGCTGCCCCGTTCCTGACGTATCTGCTGACAATCTCGCCCACCGGGTTTCCACACTGTTGTGGAGTGTTTGGTGGGGACCGTTGTAAAGTGTGTGTCTTAGTAATGCGCAGTGAGTGTCGGGGCCTTTTTGCACTTTAGGGCAGTACTGTTACAGAAAAACGGACTGTAACTCACAATCCTGTGACCTTATGACCCCGGCCTGCTGTCCTCCAGTTTTGGGCCGGTCAGGACAACCATCAGACTGCGTCCCAGACCCGCAGCACTTCGGTCCAGAATGTTCTGTTGCTCTCATTCAGGTCCTCTCCAGCTACCGAACCAGGTCCACACAGTAAGGGCTTCGTCACTAGTGCAATTCCTATAGAAGTGACCACGGAAACCGTCTCCGTGGCGATCAGCCATCGGGGACTGAAGTGTTTTGTTGTGATGTCACATCCTGTATGTGTATACTCTCATTCTGGCCATCTCACGGAGGCTGTTAACAGCGGTTAACTGATTGGTCAGTTGGTTGGTTTGAAGTGTTGGTAATTCTCAAAAACTTACTGTGTGTGTGTGTGTGTGTATGCGTGTGTGTGTGTGTGCACATTCTAGGCCTGTAACTGCTTTTGTACCATGTTCTCCATGAGACTCATTAATAAACACGCAGTCTTATTTTCTACTGAAGATTTTATGACATCATTATTATTTGAGTTCGTGTTACATGAATGTGTTTGTTATGTTGTTATCTAATAAATGCAACATGCTGTCGTTCTGTTATAAAAATCGCCGTGTTGATCACAGGAAAACATTCAGCAAGCGGTTCACAGTGAGAACAGTCATCTCTCGTGGGTTTGAGGTTGGGGTTCTTTCATTGGCTGACGTAGAGGAGTTTCGTGGTTGTGATTGGCTGCGCCAGTGCCTTCTCATGAATATGAATTATTTGCTGGAGGGTGTCAGACTGTGCTGCAGGGTCCCTCGCTGTCTTCACTGTCCTGCCACACTGCTTCAGCTCTCTGGACACCAGCGCCTCGAAACGCAGTCCTGAAGCAAACACGTACACACATGATTACTTTTGAGTGCCCTTAAAAAGCTTCACAGATTCAACTATGTTTAAAAATGTGAACTGTTAAATTTGTTGAATTTGGTTGTGGTCAGAAAGGCGATGTATAAATAAAATATTACCTACATTTTGTAATGGGCCTATTTGTGACCCTGTCTGTGAAATTCAGTTTAAAGTCTTATTCCGAATTATAAAATTAGGAGCATCTTATTTTAATAATTAATTTCACCATTATTTCAGTCTTTGACACGGTCTCAGTCAATATTTACAATATCAAAGTTGTATTTTTACAGAATGTTTTTTTACGGTTATATGGGATGATTTTATGTAGACATCAACAAATCACAAACACAAAGACTTGTGCTGGGTTTTCACAGACAGAGTTACATTTGTTTACATATTTGATATGAGTGGACAGATGTTTTTATACATTTGAAGAAATAATACGCCTCTGGAAATCGATTCCAGAGAATGAATAGGATATGTTTAACAAAATGTGTACAACACAACTACATCCAGACATTTATAACACTTCATTTCCGATGTAATAAGCGATATGAAACATTTTACACAGAATTGGAATAATATTGCTCATGAACAAATATCTGGGTGTAGTTATCCAGGTACATATGCAGAAATTCTGCACACTTTAAAAATGGAGCATTTCGAACTGAACAAAGCCATACTCCTGTCCCTTACCGTGATTGGTCCGTCTCGCATTGCTGATGAATGATCTGATTGGTTGCCCTAAAGGATACAGAGTTCTCCTTCGCAGGTGTCACATCCCCCTGAGAGAGCGAGACATGGGGCGTGTTTCGGTAAGTGATGGTTTTGTGTATCAGACTTACATGACACATTTCAAAGAGCTAAGAAAACAAAACTGTATGTTCCTCGTAGTTATATTTTTAATGTAAAAGGTTTGCACATGGTATGATCTAAGTACACACTTTTATAAGCATGCATGGGAAAAACAATGAAGAATGCTTGAATTGCATTTCAATGGCGTTGTGTGTGATGTTTCAGACCTGTGAGTATGGTGGCTCCCATATGGGTCGGAAAGCGCTGGTGTGTGTTCGGTGTAATTTTGGGGCGTGTGTTTTTCCTTGCACCCCGACTCGAACCTCTGAAGGTATAGGAACCCGTCTGGGAATCTGCCACGGCGTGCACAGGCTTCCTCCTGCCTGCGTGCTTGCAGTGGTGTGCGTGTACGACGGTTTGAGGAGAACTGGAACCTCGCTGTCTTCATCCTCATCGTCCTCATCATCGCACGCCACTGTCCTCCTAAATCGTTCCAGTGTGGCATCAGGGCTGCCGGTCGTCACAGAGGAGAAGTCAAAGACAGATGCGTCAGCCAGGTCACAGTCGGTGTCCCCGTCGTCAAGGCGATGAGGTGGGGGGTCAGATGTGTATACACGTCTATGGAGCCCCGGAGACCCGCACACACGCACGGCAAGACCGGCCGAGGAGTTTGGACTCTTGACAGCAGGGGCAAGATTTCCCTCTTCACCAACAGGTGGCCCTGAATTCAAGACCCGTCTGGTCTCTATGGGATGACGAGGGAAAGGGATGCAGACGGGACCTGTGTGACTCTGCCGCGCACTGTCGTTCCACATGTACTGCGCAGTCCAGCCTCCAGGGGGCGGCTCGCACGGGTACTCACGGGTGTTTCTGAGGAGAGACAGATGCCATTTTACAATTTGCTCTGCAAAGTGAGTGTTTCACGACTTTATATGACGTTGTGCACATGCATGTATGCAGGAATTCGGTCTGCGCTATTGCAATTAAATGTAACTACAACTAACTTGTTATTTCTGCCAGAAACAGACGTCCCGCACATTCTTTGACCTATGAATCTTCGTGACTTCTCCAGTGGTTTATAATTACATTATAATTACTGGAGAATTTTTTTAAATTATTTTGCAACTACACAAAGCACAATTTCAAACCAATGAAAGAGCGGGGCATAACTGCAAACATGTACATTCATTGTGGAGGTCATCATTCCAGGCCTAGAAATGTTAAAATTCAGATAACCAGATATTTCTAGGTTTTCCATGACCATGGGAACCCTGGTCATGGAAATAGCATGGCTGCATATTAACCGGCTGCATGTTTGCTTTGTTTTCTTGAAAGTGACTCCATCCAGGATTGTGTTTGTCTTAAAGGGTAAAACTGCACTCATGACAGGCCGGATCACCTTAAGATGCCACTGGGCCGAGGTAGCGTTTGTGAGCGGCCAGCACGACAGAGCTTTCTCTGGTGAGCAGTGCCGGCTGCTCCAGGGCCCGCTGTGTCATTGGCTGTATCTGCGCTGGTGTTGGCGCAGTACTCAGTGAAGGCGGAAGGGCCGCAGTCGGGGCTCTGAGGACAGCACCTGCTTATCACACTGCAGACATACTAAAATTAGTATCAGCCACCTGCCACCAAAACCAGTTTCATCCAGTTAGACTTCAGGAAATTCACATGCACTGAAGCCTTACGTGACACGGACAAAGAGGCTAAATAAGATGAAGACTGACCCCTGTTCAGGCTCCACCCCCTCTTCCCACGGCCCCGCCTTCTCCAAGATCATGTGACAACTTGTGCAGAGATTCCACAGCACTCGCTCACTCTCCTGCAGTGAACACCAGTCTGCACGTCCAGCACCAGAACTGTGTAACAGAGCCTGGAGGAAACGAAGGCACAGAAAATGAAAATATGACAGTGTTGTGGCTTTTATAGCAGCAATAAAACATAAATCAGAAACAGAAAATACATAGTATTTAATATACATTGAGAAATATACATTGGTGTCCAAAAGTCTGAGAGTGCCAATGAAAATATGTTTTGATTATTAGTTTATTTGTTTTATAAGTTATATTATGTGCATAACAGTGAAAAATGAACAGTGTTGAATGTACATGATTTGATATTTCCCTTTGAACTTTATTGACCACATGCACATAAACTGGCCTGGACTTTACAAGTCACCTGCAAGCTTGAGACTCACCTGTGTGATGTTCAGGTACGTGTGGATGCGAGACACAGGAGCAAACAGCAGGGAAAGCAGTCTGAGGTTCTCCTCCTCCTATCAGAATTAAACATTCATTCATTCAGAAAGAAGAAATCTATGAACTTGACAGGACTAGTTACTCTAGACTTATATTCAATCTGATGTTAAAACTGTACATGTCTTCTGTGCAACTTTCAGAAGTTTACCTCAAAAAGCTGCGCTAATCACACAGACAAACATTACTGTGTTTGCATCTTTACTGTCTGTTAATTGTGTGTGTTAACGTCTTTACTGTGTGTGTTTACTGTGTGTGTTTTGCATCTTTACTGTGTGTGTTTACTGTGTGTGTTTGCATCTTTACTGTGTGTGTTTACTGTGTGTGTTTGTACCTTTACTGTGTGTGTTTGCGTCTTTACTTTGTGTGTTTACTGTGTGTTAGCATCTTTAATAGTGTGTGAAAGAACAAGATCTTGCCTGTGAGTTCTGTAGATTGTTATGCAGAGATGTAGTGCTGAATTCTGTTGTCAGGATGCTTGCCAGACCAGATACATATCCAATATATGCATCAGAGAACGACTTCTGCAGCAGAACAAACACACTGTTTATGTGTGTTTATATGTTGAATGCAGGATCTCACCAGTTACTGCCTCACGACAGTTAACAGCTGAAGATATTCCTCACCTTCAGCACTATCTGAGGTAAGCCAAGCTGATTATAGATTGTTATTAGTAGTGGTATTGTGGAATTACATTATTGTGGCCGGTGAGCTTAAGAAAAGCGTCTCCGGCTGCGCAGCTCCTCTCATCTGTGGTGAGACGTTCCTCCAGGGTGTTTCGAAACAGCAGGTGACGCTGTAGCATCTGCTCAACATGCTTTACGACCTCCACGCTGTTTCACAAACACGCAACAGAACACCTGTGTGTATGTAATATTGAACTGTTAAATGATGATTCTGAATATCTATAGCACACATTTCTGCTTACTGCTGCTCAGCTGCGCTGGCTGTCGCAGGTTTGTATTTCTCATAAAGCTGATTCAAACCGGACACATAGTCTCTTTCAGACCGCAGGAGCATCTCCACCACACCCCGCCTCCGGCCTGCCAGAAAGACAGACAGAGATGAATATTCACCTCCGAATACTGGAGAGTTCAAAGATTTGGAGGAGATATTTACCCCGGCGTAAGCAGCTGTGTGTTGCGTGGCAGGAAAGAGCCCCTGCGCCTAAATGTTAAACATAAAACAGTAACTGCACTATTGAAGACACAGATTAACCAAAAATATAATTTATTCACTCCCGGGTTTGGACCACATACACACAAAATCTTTGTAGACGGGAGATTTTTAGCTAAACCCCACCTGTGTTCTGTCTGGCCAATTGCCATACACGCAAGCCTTGCAGGTAACAGTTTATAAGGAGAGCTCCGCCCACTGGCGAAGGGGGAGGAGCCACTGCAGCACCGTCACACTGTCCACTACAGTCATCAACAGCGTTACTACAGTCACATAGACACACACCGTAACAATGTCATTTCTAGAAAACACACTGCTACAATACAACGCATTCTGTGAGTGTGTGTGTGTGTGTGTGTGTGTTTACTTCTCTGTTGCTGGATTCTCTGGTGGTTTTCTGTCTTGTGCTTCACAGAGCTGACGAAATTGACCTCGTATCTCCTCTAACTCATCCTAATCAGACACAAGAACAATTTTGGGACACTTTTGACACTTCTAAAAGCATGAATGTATTATATATATATATATATACATATAATGCTGTGTGTGTGTATATATTTATATATATATATATATATATAAAATCAGACCAAGTTCCATTTATTTTAAAGCAATACAGCTTTTCACGCACTTTAAGCAAATCATTTCACAAAAAATGTTTATTAAATTTTAAATTATAAAATAAATATTTTGTGAAACTCGCTTTAACCATTTTTATCTATGCAATGAAATTCGAACTTAATATGTCCAATTTGGGACTTGGGATTTTGGGACTGAACAGTGTCCAGCTTGTTGTTTGAGGCTGTTGTATTTCGGATGTACAGATGTGTGACCTGACCTTGAGGGACAGCACCAGACCTTCCAGGTGAAGAGTGCGCTTGTTACAGCCGTGCCTGGTGTCCTCCAGCTGGCTCTGCAGTTCAGTGTCACCCTGCTGAATCTGATTGAGCTCCAGAAGAGCTCTAGAAAACCCCGTCCGCAACTCGCACACCATCCCATGCACCTGACGGACACAACACGTCCACAATACAACACGTGAGATCAAGATGAAAGACAGGAGCTCAACAGCAAACAGAGACCAGCATTACTAGGCCAAAAAGTATATACCCACTTATGTATGAGTATATTGGGGTATATTTCAATGACTAAACATGCATGTAAAACATGTTTACAGGAAATAAAGTAATTTTAATAAAGTATAATGAAATGCATATGTCTTCACTAAAAAATCTCTCAAAGGTTATCAAAAACATTCTTGCAGTAACGTTAGTAGAACTTTTTCATGTTTTATATATATTTATATATATATATATATATTAACGTTTGAATAATGTTCTTATAACCAAGCAATAACGTAAATACAATGTGTAAAAAAAAATTCAAAATATCATTGGTGTTGTTTTTGTTACTTATTGGAAACGTTACAGAAACATTCTTACAAAATCGTTGGGTATATATTCTCTCATTATTTAATGGTCTTTCTCTTTTACAGTTTTTCTCTGTGTTGTTTTCAGTTTTTAATGGGAATTAGAGTGTGTTTGCTACCTTAGAGATCTCTCTCTCCAGGTCTGCCTCATGAGATTTCATTCTCTGTGTGAGGACACAAAAACATCATTTAACACACAAACACACACACACACACAGTCTCAAAGGTCTGTAAACACTCTGTGTTAACTGTGTTAAGCAGGTCACTGTTGAGACGTGTTCAAAAGCGAGAACATAAACAGATGTGTGTTCTGAAAACATGTTCGGCTGTTGGGAACGATGCTTATCTGTTTTGAGTTTTACATTTTTAAAAGTACAAAGTCTGTTTTGTTCTCTTCATTTAGAATGTGTTTATGTGAGTGTGTGGGTGTCAGGTTCCGTCCACATTCAAAACATTTATGAAAGTTTCATTAACCAAGCAATAAAATTAAAAAGCATTTTAATTGCGGCTTAAGCTTGACGTAGAGGAAAATTAAATTCTGTTATATTATCATTATATGATATTATTATGAGCTTAGAATAAAAAAACAATAGGCAAGTTAATGGCTTATTGTGTGTATGGGTTTGTGTGTTTTACCCGGGGCTTGTCGCCCTGCCCGTGTCCCAGGTGCATGATGTAAATATACCTGCCGAGGAACTCCACCCTGCCGCACAGTGACACAAGAATTTAAAAATGGACGATTGTTTTAATCACGTTTCCTAAACGTTTACATTTATGCATAATCTAATGTATACATTACATAAATAACAATGCACCATCATGTACAATTACGCATTATTAACAGCATCACGTAGAGCCAGTCTGAAATCGCATTGACACAGAACAATGCACACAAATGCAGTATGTACCAACACAAATCTGCATGATCAATATTAATATAATGTTTTATTATTCGTGATAGTTTCTCTTTTCTCATCTGAAAT
Organism: Botia kubotai; assembly: GCA_036877585.1. Taxonomy (NCBI): domain Eukaryota; kingdom Metazoa; phylum Chordata; class Actinopteri; order Cypriniformes; family Botiidae; genus Botia; species Botia kubotai. The sequence goes on from JAZGTI010003207.1 coordinate 14,485, forward strand.
CAATCAGAACAGCGCGTGCTTGCTTACCAGTAAACACCGCAAATTTCACGATTTCTCTTTCAGTTTGAACGTTATTCCAACGTTATTCCGACTTAGCGACGACCTCATGTTTGTCGTCCGGTGTCTCTCCCTGAGCGCGCGCGTCCGGTGTCTATCCGACTGCGGGAAAAGCAACGGAACACGCGACAGCGCGCGCCGTGTGGTCTCCCGGGAGCGCTCGTGAGCTCATGCCCAGTCAGCAAAAGAGCTCCGCTTGACCTGCGCTCGTATTTCAGAGAGACTTTTAACGCATGATCTGAGATTAAATTAATGACAAGTTACAAGTACATGTTTTTTCTATAACTCTGTCTGATGATGAAAGATCTGAATGGATACACATACGGAAACTTTGCACAAAATGTTGTCTTTAATGACCCTGCAGGCTCGAATTTAATAGTCCAAATACAGGAGTATAATATAAAATGGAAACACACCAAATTAGGGTATTTAATCGACAAAATAATTTAGCAAAAAAGGCGAAATGCAACGTATCATGGAGTATGGGTATACTTCAATTACTAAACATGCATGTAAAACACGTTTACAGGAAGTAACTTTAATAAAGTGAATAAAGTATGAAATGCATATGTCTCATGAATACATAATATTTAAATCCTGCATTGAAAACTGGTTATTGAGTGTATACAGTGTGTGCGAGTGTGTGACGCATCTCTAATATGATTGGACGAAACCTCTAAATATACGCCAAATCTGTGCGCCTGCGCAGTGCGGATCGGTGTGTTTCGGTGAGTCAGGTTATCGATTCTTTCGCCGGTTTATAATTTTGTGGTTTTATGTTATTTTTTCCGTGCAGCAATTGTGTATTGTCAACTGTAAATAAAATGAGTTTTGCATCGGAAACTGCATACTAACAGCTTGTTAGTCATGTTACCTGTCTGTATTATACCGGCTCGCTTAAAAAGAAACCAATTAACCTGTTTGACTTATTTATTATAAATTAAATTCGTAAAAATGTAAATATACGCGATATCTGTGTGTTAATATTCTTGTATTATTTCTACAATGTTGTCCTCATGTGAACACACCTGTTCCATATACACTTAATTAACCCCAAACTTTAACATTATTAAAAACACTGTACGCTGTTATCTGGACTTTATTCCTGCTTGTAAACGGAGATTTGTAGATTAAACTTCATGTTGACTCCTGAAAAAAAACTGGTACATGAACGCGCAGCTACCAGTGAACGTTCTCACAACATTGGCTAACGTTTGGCTTTACGTTCTTGCAGAAACGTTGGTAGAAGGATTTAAAGTGATACAAAAGTAATTGCTAAGTTGTTAGTGAAACGTTTTTAAAACGTTACCGAATTAAAAAAATGAATAACCAAACAACGTTAATACAACGTATGAAAAACTAGAACTTTAACAACACTTTTAACGTTTTTGTTACTAATTGAAACGTTCCGGGAATGTTTTACAGCCTAAAAGTGGTAATAACTGTATAGAATAGCTGTATTTATTACTAAGATTGTTGTTTGTTTGTGTGATCAGGGTGTGGAAGACACGTTTGTATAGTGTATCAGAGGAGAGCTGGTGAGGTACAGAGTGTCTTGTCTATTAGAGGTTTATTCTCAGCGTGGGCTCAGAGTGCACCACCTCCTCTTCCCAGACGGGGGCGCTCCAGAACTTTCTCAATGTGAATGCAGTAACATTCTCACTCACTCTGATTAATACCTTCATAACAATTGTAATACAATTTGTAGCGTATCTTTGCCTGATTCTAATGTCTTAGATAATTCACTTTTTACTGAATGTATGACTTTCTTTACTACTTTGAATTCACCATGGCATTAAAAATATAATTAATAATAGTAATAATAATAATAATTAGGACAGGGTGTTTAAAATTGGCTTAAATTGAGTCAGACCATGAAACAAGTCATTCGTTGCCTTTATACATCCATTTTTAGTTGGAATTGGTATAAAAATTATTGAGATCACACAAGCTACATCGAGGCCACATTGTGTCAAAGTGTGTAGGGAATGTATACACACAATTCATATGGATTATAAAGCAAGATAACGCGTTAGATTAGCATTAGTTAGCATTTCTTATCATGCTTCTGTTTCTGAGCAGGTTGGAGCAGCTGCTGCTTCTGTTCCAAAACTGCAGCCAGCCGGCTGTTGTGAGAATTATTTGATGTGGTATAAGATCATAAAGAAACAGAGTTTGATTTGCAGCTTTTTAAATCAGATTTTAATTGTTTTTTCACAGTTGTTATGGAGGCCTGGAACGATCAGGATTAAGCAAGTACCACAGTGTATCGTCACAGTGCCACAGTGTGACATCACAGTGTAGCATCGCAGTGCCACAGTGTGACATCACAGTGTAGCGTCACAGTGCCACAGTGTAAAGCTTTGGACATCCTGTGGGAACTGAGAGTGGGTGGAGCCATTCAGACCATCAAGGTAAGAAGCAACGCATCACTTCCCTGAACCTCCCCCCTCCCCCCAACATATCAACAATCATGTCATTCTCTCACAGCAATACAGCTTTCTGCATGAGTTCTGAGAAAAGTTTAAAGCTTATCAAGAAACTCGTTCAGAGAGATACATGTTCAGATGATCCATCAGACCTCCAGGTGACATAAAAACATTGATCAGTGGCTTTGCTCTGGGGAGTTTCTCTACATTGGTCATCATCATGAATGCATTTGTTCCTTTTCTGGTGGCACTTAAAACGTCTGTATTGTCAAATATTTTGTTTACTATATAGCTTCAACTTAATTGCGAATTGCTTCAGTAAATCAGAATTACAACGGCCCAAAAGCACCAGTTTTGGTCTGTTTAACTGTTCTGCAATATAGCTTTTAATTGACCAAACAGTCAAAAAAATTGTTTTAAATTAATGCGTATATTAAATGCATCATTACGTGAATTAAGCTATTTTAATGCAACATTTTCCTGTTAAACTAATCTACCAAACTGCTTACAGATAACCTATTTATTATCTGGCACATTTGAAAATGGTTGTGCAATGTTAGAAGTGTGAAAACCTGCTTTCTTCACCTGAGGTATTGGCAAAACACACAGTCTAATTTTGGTGTCAGTGATTAGGAGGTGGTTTAATGGTCACATATAAGCTGTTGCGGGAACAGTTTGAGGCGCTACCAAATGCATACGATGAAATTGCTGAAATGGCTAATGTCAAGCTAAAGCTCATTACTGTAAGTGGCGCGTTGTTTGATAACAAACAATGATAATATAGCGTATGAAACGGACATTTACATTTATTCATTGAGCTGAATTTTCTTAAAGCGACTTACAGAGAGAGCGTTTAACATTTTGTCTTATAAATCAACAAACTTGACTACAAGACTAAGTTTACAAGTAGGAAAAGTTCCGATGCTTGGGACGGGATGAACAGTAGAAAACTTTATATACTTAATATTTATAAATTCTTAATGCAAAACTATAATATCCTTTATAGTTTAATATCCTGTTTATCCTTGAAAAGAATCAAATATATTTCACAGCGTTTGTTTCCAAACTTTTGAATAATTGGTTTTACAAGATTTATCTACAAAGGTAAAATACAAGAAGCAAAGTCAAGAGTTAAAGTGACAGAACTAAATGCTTAAACAACACAATTCAATTGACGTGTCGTTTAATACAATGAGTTAATGTGATGACACTCGCTTCTGAGAACTGGAAACACACAAGATTAAATGAATCTGATCAAGCAGTGTGTAGAAGTAAAGTTTATTCAGTAATGTCCACATTTCCTATCCTGTCAGAGTAAACCAAACCCTGACTGTGTCACTTTTTGTCAGCTATATTTCAGGTGAATGAGTTAAACAGAGAAAACTTGCCCAATGCTGAAAAGGAAAAAATAGAGTATTTAGTTGATGCTATAAACCAAATGCATGTGTCTGGCTGTGGGGACTTCATTGGGCACCTAAAAATATTACAAGCAAAAAAAAAATCTATTTAATAAAGAGTCCTAGAGACTTTAATATTCACATTTATGAATATTATAAAACAGGCTTGACACTCAGAAAAGTTACTGAGCAGGAAAAAAAAAAAATCTAAAATCTACGCTGCCCCCAGAGCCAAACTCCACAGCGTAACCTCAGGCCTGAAGCTTCTGTTTATCTGTGATTACTGATGAATGAACTGAAAGAGCATCTTTGCACAGTGACATTATGCCAACGTTCTCTAAAGCCAATAGGGTCACACACTCTTCTCTGCTATCTCTCGACACAATGCAACTGAAGTAAACAAAACACAATGAGAAAACACTGATTGCACACATACAAAATGCACACCAAAGAAATAAGATTTAAAAGCAAAACAGTTACATGGAGTATTTCCAAGCCTTCTGCACACTGAAAGCATCAGTTCTCAAAAAAAACCAACATGTCTGAAATGGAGAACCATCATTATGAAACGGATCACCAGTATGAGCTCAAATACAGCTCACAATCATGAACCAGCGAAGTGGCGCACAATTCTGAGGGACAAATTAAAGTAGTTACAT
>JAZGTI010003207.1:19076-32448 GCA_036877585.1 Botia kubotai
AGTCAGCCCATCCTGTGCCACCTGCCTCCGCCCACTCCAGCCCCTCCCATACCGCCTCGGCATAACTCCACCCCCGCGCTGCCAAAACTGCCACCTAAGACTTATAAGAGAGAACTTTCTCAAACAGCGCACACTCTGTCACAGTCATCCGTACACACGCTCTCACTAGTGGACAACAGAGACAATAACGACTAAGAGCAACCTCACAGCCCGGAGTGAGGAGGTGTGGGTGTGTGTGTGTGTGTGTGTTTTAACACTGTTTAACCTGGAATCAGACAATCAGATCTGATGATAGTAGAAACCTGAAGATGGTCGGCATGGATGTGATTTTTTTTTTTCACTTCTGTTTAGGAAAATGTCGTGTTCAGCACGCAGAGCTACTGAAGGTCACGTGATTATCAACAGCAGTCTGATGTCGGCTTGTTGCACATTCACTGATGGAAACGCTGCTCATAGGCCTTTTACACCATCAGACTCCTCTGTGGATGTTCCGTTGGTTGCAGGTTAAGGGTCTTGGCATCCTACCACGCAAACCAGGGTTCAACCCGCCCACAGCACGCCTCTCTTCAGTTGCCTTCAACTCACAGATGTGACCTTGAGATTGTAGCCTTCAGGTGAACTCTGACATTTTGATGAGACCTTTGTCCTCACACTATTTAAAGCCAATACGATGTCTTAACCACACCCCTCAAAGACGACCTGCATACTGGCAATGCTTCGTTTCCTCACAAGCCCCGCCCCTCTATCCATACTTCTTATGACCCGTGATCTTTTAATGTGCCTTCAGAATCAGTACTGAACAGAACAACTTTAAAACAACTAAACATCTTTAAATGTCTGAAAACCGTTCGCCTTGACCACGCTTAGAACAAATGTCTACATAACTTCTCTATTTACAGTGCATGTGTGTTTGTGAGCCCCAAAAATACTGTACAAAATGACACATCCGCCCTGGTTTTATACTGTCACTTTCCACCTCATCGCCATGGCTACGCTGTTGCTGACGTATCTACTGACAATCTCAGTCTGAGACCCATCAGATTTCCACACTGTTGTGAGTGTTTGGTGTGGACGTGTGAAGTGTGTGTGTGTCTCAGTAATGTGCTGTGAGTGTTGAGGGCCTTTTTGCACTTTAGGGCAGTACTGTTACAGAAAAGAGGACTGGAACTCACAATCCTGTGACCTTATGACCCCGTCCTGCTGTCCCCCAGTTTTTGGGCCAGTCAGGAGAACTGTCCGCCTGCGTCCCAAACTCACAGCTCAGAGCTCTCGGCTCGTGAACGTAGCGTTTAAATCTTCTGTGTGCTGTTTGGGATGCAGTCCGTTCTGTTGTATTCATGTCTCTTGCTCTCATTCAGGTCCTCTCCAACTACCAAACCAGGTCCACACAGGAAGGGCTTTGTCACTAGTGCAATTCCCAAGAAGTTACCACGGAAACCGTCTTCGTGGCGATCAGCCATAGGGGACTGCAGAGTTTTGTAGTGATGTCACATCCTGTATGCGTACACTCTCACCCTGGCCATCTCACTGAGGCTGTTTGCAGCTGTTAACTGATTGGTCAGTTGGTTGGTTTGAAGTGTTAGTAATTCCCAAAAACTCACTGTGTGTGTGTGTGTGCGTGCGTGTGTGTGCGCGTGTGTGTGTGCTCATTCAAGGCCTGTAACTGCTTTTGTACCATGTTCTCCATGAGACGCATTAATAAACACGCAGTCTTATTTTCTACTGAAGATTTTATTCCTCGTTTTTATATTCATGTTACTGTGACAAATTAAACATGCTGTTCTGTGAGAACATTCCGGTGTGGAACACTGTGTGGAACGTTCTGTAATGTTAGTTTGCTGTTGCGAGCACATCGCTGCTGCACGTCAGTTCACAGTGAGGACAGTCATCTCTCCCATGTTGAGGTTGGAGTCATTTCATTGGCTGACGTAGAGGAGTTTCATGGTTATGATTGGTTGCACCAGTGTTTTCTCATGAATATGAATCATTCGTGTCAGACTGTGCTGCAGGGTCCCTCACTGTCCTCACTGTCCTGCCACACTGCTTCAGCTCTCTGGACACCCGCGCCTCTGTACGCGGCCCTGAAACACACACACACGTACATGCATCACTACTTTTGAGTGCCCTTAAACGGCTTTACAGAGTCACGTGCAAATTCAGCCATGTTCAGAAACGTGTACCGTGATTAAATGTGTTGATTTCCGTTACAGCCTTGAGTCTCAGATACTGAAATATTTGACAGGAATGGACTATGTGTTTTATACATTTAAAGAAATATGACTGAATTAATTCCAGAGGATGATGTGTATACGTTTGACAATGTGTTATATGGAAGTATATCCAAACTTATATAACTAAACATTTTACGCCAAATGTAAATAATAATATTCATTAACAAATATCCGGATGTAGCGAGTCCTGCAGGTAATTGTCATACAGACATTTTGCACACTGCAGAAATAGTGCAGGCCACTATATAGCCACAGTCCAGCTGTGCCTCAGTCTCTTACCGTGATTGGTCAGGCTCCTGATTAATGATCTGATTGGTTGCACTAAAAGATACACAGTTCTCTTTTGCAGGAGTCACGTCCCCCTGAGAGAGAGAAAGAGGTGATGAGTGGGGTAAGTGATTGTTTTGTAGCACCCAGCCAACAAGGAATGTTCCCAGAACATTGACTAATGCTCTCTGAAAGTTCTGTTGTCAAAAACGTTCTTACTATTGTACTTACTTACTAATGTGTAGTAGAACTTTTTTACCTTATATATATCAAAGTCATTCTTAAACTGTTAGTTCTTCTAAACAAGCAATAATGTTAATACGACATTTAAAAACTTGCCGTTTTGAACATTCCTAGAAGTTTCAAAATAAAAATGTTTGTTTATTTGGTTATTTAATGAAAACATTCTTTCAACCTAAAATTGTTAGCTGGGCTTGTGGTTCTCCATATCAAACTTGACAACTTTATTGAAGGGCTAATAAAACACAAAACCAAATGTTTTGTGAAAAGCTTTATATAGAATATGTACGATGTAGACATTCATTGGGAAAACAAGAAAGCTGTGAATTTGAATTGAGTGCAGTTGTGTGATGATTCACACCTGTGAGTTTGGTGGGTCCCATATAGGCCGGAAGGCACTGGTGGGTGTTCGGTGTAATTTTGGGCCACGTGTTTTTCCTTGCACCCCGATTCGAACCTCTGAAGGAATGGGAACCCGTCTAGGAATCTGCCACGACATGCATAAACTTCCCCCTGCCTGCACGTTTGCAGTGTTGTGAGTGTACGATGGTTTGAGGAGAACAGGGACCTCGCTGTCTTCTTCATTATCTTCCTCATCATCACATGCCACTGTCCCCCTGAGCCGCTGCAGGGTGTCATCAGGGCTGCAGGTCGTCACGGAGGAGAAGTCGCAGTCCGTGTCTCCGTCGCCATGGCAATGAGGCAGAGGGTCAGATGTGTATACACGTCCATCGAGCCCCGGAGACCCACACACACGTACAGCGAGAGCGGCTGAGGACTTTGGACTCTTGATAGCAGTGGCAAGGTCCCCCCCTTCACCAACACTGAGTCCTGGATTCAAGAAGCGGCTGGTCTCTATGGGATGACGAGGGAAGGGGATGCAGACGGGACCTGGGTGGCTCTGCCGTGCACTGCCGTTCCACATGTACTGCTCAGTCCAGCCTCCAGGGGGCGGCTCACACATGTACTCACGGGCATTTCTGAGGCGAGACAGTTGCATTTTACATTTACCATGTGTTCTGCTCTACAAAGTGAGTGTATTTTACAGTATATGATGCTGTACACGCGTGTTGTTCAGTATGCGGGAAATCCAGAGCAAGCTTCATTATTTCTGCTAGAAACTGTCATCACACATTCTTTGACTTGCATTTTCATGGCTGATCCAGTGGCTCACGATTATTGGAAAAAGACATTTGTAAATGATTTTATAATTACACAAAGTACAATTTCAAACTGTTGAAATTGCTAAGAGAGCTGTGCATAAGTGAAAAATGTATGTTCACTGTAGAAATTTCTTCCTTTCAGATTTTAGGGTTTATATTTCTATTGATTTTCTGACCGTGGGAACCCAAAAATAGCATGATGGATATAATTGTATTGTCTTCTGTGTTTTCTTGAAGTGACTCCACCCAGGACTGTTCCTCCCACCAAGGGAGAAATTGCACTCATGACAGACTGGGTTACCTTAAGATGCCACTGGGCCGAGGTAGCGTGCGTGAAAGGCCAGCACGACAGAACTTTCTCTGGTGAGCAGTGCCGGCTGCTCCAGGGCCCGCTGTGTCATTGGCTGTATCTGCGCTGGTGTTGGCGCAGTACTCCGTGAAGGCGGAAGGGCCGCAGTCGGGGCTCTGAGGACAGCACCTGCTTATCACACTGCAGACATACTAAAATTAGCATCAGCCACCTGCCACCAAAACCAGTTTCATCCAGTTAGACTTCATGAAATTCACATGCACTGAAGCCTTACGTGACAAACAAAGAGCCTAAATAAGCTGAAGACTGACCCCTGTTCAGGCCCCGCCCCTTCTTCACATGGCTGCGCCCCTTCTTCACATGACCCCGCCTTCTCCAAGGTCATGTGACAACTTGTGCAGAGATTCCACAGCACTCGCTCACTCTCCTGTAGTGAACACCAGTCTGCACGTCCAGCACCAGAACTGTGTATCAGAGTCTGTGAAAACAGAGCGTACAGCGTTCATATCAGCAATGAAAAATAAATCAGGTAGCACAAAAGTGTATTAAATACAGCCGGCTCCAAAAGTCTGAGAGCACTAATGAAAATGCTTCTATTGTGCATTATTCTAATTTAATACTTTTTTTTACAACTTATATTATTGGTGTAACGATTTAATTATTATTTAGAGATACTGAACTGAAAATTAACATTCATTGATATTGAAAACTGTTTTAGTATCATCTATTTTTACCCTATTGAAAACATTCCCTTAAACTGGCAGAACTTTACAAATTCAACTATTTTTACAAAACACCTGCAAGCGTGTAACTCACCTGTATGATGTTCAAGTATGTGTGGATGCGCGACACAGGCGCAAACAGCAGGGAAAGCAGTCTGAAGTTCTCCTCCTATCAGTGGGAACTTCATTAGAATCATTAAATCATGAAAAAATGAACTTGACCAGACTAGTTAGTCTACACTGATCAGTTCAGCCTAATATATACGCTTTACATGTTCTTAGTGCTTTATCTGATTAAACTGAGGTAGACTTTACCTCATAGTCAGACAAACATCACTGGAAGCATCTTTGAAAGTGTGTGAAAGAGGAAGATCTTGCCTGTGAGTTCTGTGGTGATGCTGTGCTAAACTCTGTTGTCAGGACGGTTGCCATGCCCGATACATATCCAATATAAGCATCGGAGAAAGATTTCTGCAGAAACAAACACATTAAATACGTATTGTACGATTTTTACTGCAGTATTTATTTTGTTATTATAGATATCCCTCGCTTTCAGCACTATCTGAGCGAATAATTCTAGATTGTTATTATGTAGATTTACATCATTCGGGCTGATGAGGCTGAGAAAAGCATCTCCAGCCGCGCAGCTCCTCTCATCCGTGGTGAGACGTTCCTCCAGGGTGTTTCGAAACAGCAGGTGGCGCTGTAGCATCTGATCGACATGCTTTACAAACCCCACACTGCTTCAGAAACACACAAAAGATGTTGTGCGTGTGTGATATTGAAAGATGTTAAATAGTGATCGTAAAGAATAGTTTCCTCTTACTGCTGCTCAGCTGCGCTGGCCGTCGCAGGTTTGTATTTCTCATAAAGCTGATTCAAAGCGAACACATAGTCTCTTTCAGACCGCAGGAGTATCTCCACCACACCCCGCCTCCGGCCTGCCAGAAAGACAGATACAGATGAGTGTCCGCATGTGCCTGTCAAACAGTTTAAAGATGTGGAGGAGATTTTACCCCGCCGAAAGCAGCTGTGGGTTACGTGGCACGAAAGAGCCCCTGCACCTAAAATATTAAACAAAGTGAATCACCCAAAAAATATTTTTTACCCCCCTCAGGTTCCGACCACATACACAACATTTCTGGACAAGATTTCGTTTGTTTTTAGCTAAACCTCACCTGTATTCTGTCTGGCCAGTTGCCATACACGCAAGCCCTGCAGGTAACAGTTTATAAGGAGAGCTCCGCCCACAGCCGAAGGGGGAGGAGCCACTGCAGCATCATCACCCTGTCCACTACTGTTAGAAGCTCCGTTACTACATTCACAAAACACACTGCTATAATATGACACATTGTCAATGTAAATGTGTGCGTGTGTGTGTCTGTGCATGTTTGTGTGTGTGTGTGTGTGTGTGTGTTTACGTCTCTGTTCCTGGATTCTCTGGCGGTTTTCTGTCTCGTGCTTCACAGAGCTGCCGAAACTGACACCGAACCTCCTCCAGCTCGTCCTAATCACACACAACAAACAGAAATTATAACTTGTGCAATTTGTGACGTGTCCGGATAGTGCACAGGTGTGTGACCTGACCTTGAGGGACAGCACCAGACCTTCCAGGTGAAGAGTGCGCTTGTTACAGCCGTGCCTGGTGTCCTCCAGCTGGYTCTGCAGTTCAGTGTCACCCTGCTGAATCTGATTGAGCTCCAGAAGAGCTCTAGAAAACCCCGCCCGCAACTCACACACCATCCCATGCACCTGACGGACACAACACGTCCACAATACAACAGGTGAGATCAAGATGAGCGCTCACCAGCACAGACACTGGCAGTACTGAATCAGAAAATCTATCTATTATGCCAGTGTTGTATATTGTCTGGGTGTGTTTGTTACCTTAGAGATCTCTCTCCCCAGCTCTCCCTCATGAGATTTCATTCTCTGTGTGAGGATACACAACATCATTTAACACACACACACACAGTCTCAAAGGTCTGTAAACACACTCTGCAGACATGAGATCTGTGTTGGTGTATCAGCACACAGTACAAATGTGAGAACATAAATACACACGTGTTTAAGAACATGTTCATCGGTTAGGACTAACAGCCATGACTGATCTGTGATTTTAATCTTGTTGTTATATTTTGACTCACTTTTCTAAGTGCTTCTAGGTATCCAGGTGGGGGGAAAGATACCTGCCAAAGAGCTCCACCCTGCAGCAGAGTGAGGAAAATCATTAAAAAATGAATTATTTTATCACAATATTTCCTAATCGTTTAATTTCCTTAAACAATTGACATTTACGTGTGATTAACAATAGCATCGTGTAGATATGCGGTCGCATTGACAGAATCACACACACAAATGCAGTATTTATGAACACACAGCTTTACCAGAAAAATGACTGAAATAAATATTTTACTTTTTTATTCTTAAATCTAAAATGTCAGAACAGCGCGTCACTTACCAGAAAACAAACCGCGAACTTCACGATTTCTTTTTCGGTTTTAACGTCGGTCCATGTTTCAGACACAGTAACGACCTCATGTTTGCCGTTCGGTGTGTCTCGCTGAGCGCGTGTGTCCGGTCTGACTGCGGGCGGAGAAACAACACCCGACAGCGCGCGCCGTCCGGTCTCACGGGAGCGTTCATGAGCTCATGCACCGTCAGCAAAAGAGCGATGAACGGCGGAGCTCCGCTTCACATGCGCTCATCTAGCAGAGAAACGTCAACAGCGAATTAAGACGGTGAACCGGCTTTGAGATTAAATTAATGATAGATTTACACGATTTCAATAACCCGGCTGATAGTCACAGGGCGGAATGAATCCACATACAGTGATGGGCAAAAAATCTAGTTATCTAGAGGGAAAATGTACACAAAAATTGTTTACAGGCTCGATTAAAACATACAAATATAAGAGTTTTATATAAAATAGATAAAACACGTAGTTTAGGTATTTAATTGACAGAATTATTTAGCAGAAATGGGAAACTACACTGTCATGGAATATAAGTTTTATTCCTGCAAATATGCATAGAAAGCATAACAGTTAAAAGAAAATAGATGTTTATTTATAATGTAGTTCTGTCTATAATGTATATCTAATTAAATATCTATCTACTTTTTAACAGCTCAGCTATTATATTTTATAAATGCGTCAGAGGCACATTGTTTCTGTATTTCTAAAGTAATATTTTCCATAATATTTTCATAAAAAGTATGTTTATGGTAATTGAGATCCTATTGGACCACGCTGTATAAAGAAATGCGTACGTCTCATTAATATTTAAATAACGTATGCTTGCGTGTTTTGACGCATCTACAATCTGATTGGACGAATCCTCCAAATACGTTTTAAAATGTATGCGCAGGCGCAGTGCGGAGCGGGGTGTCGCGGTGAGTTGAGCTGTTGCTCATTTCGTCAGTTTCTAACTTTGTGGTTTTATGTTACAGTTAATGTTTCGGTCAAATAACATGTATTGTCAGGCGTAAATATATATTTAGTTTAGCAAACAGCAGCGATACTGCATTATAGAGCTTGTGAGTAATGTTACCCGTCTGCACCGGTTCGTTCACGAATAAACCAATACACCTATTTAACTTGATACGCAAATACAACTCATAAAATCTATATGTAAATAAATGCCATATTTGCGAGCTGCTACTCTTGTGCTATGACCAAAAGGCCCTCATGTGAACGCACCTGTTCCGTATATACTTAACATTGTTAATAAAGCCACACGAAACCCGTTTCCTCTTGTGAATCTGTCACTGTATTTGACGGTTCCTACTTGTAAACATAGTTTTGTAGACTTAGCTTAATGTTGGCTCCTAAATTAAAATGTTCTCTCATTTGTAAGTAATGATTTAATGTAAACGTGAACAGTTAAAGGCGGGTAGGTGGTCTTTTACAAACATTTGTGATACGCTGGTTGAAAGTCTTTTCACATCCTGATAGCAGTCACTAAGAAAAGTGGGTTAAATATATTTAAGATGTATAAAATGTTCGTCCAATCATTGCACTCGGTCCGTATGCAATGACAGGATGCCCTACTTGCCTGTCAAACTGTTTTTGCATACATCAGTGCACTTTTGGAGGAGGCGTGGCCTTGGAGAAAAGGGAGGGCGGGATCTAATGCTTTCAACACTAGCTTGCTATTGCTAGTCTCTCTGAAATTGCCTATCCTACATTTAACTGTTCAGGCTGCTGTCTGGCTATTAGTTTAGACTGATGTCATGTATTACGTGTGTGTGGCAGACTGAGGTAATGAGGACAAGTGAGTTTGATTCATCAGATGAAGACGATTTCGGCGAGGAAGAAGCTGCTCCTCTCCAGATCTCATGGTGAGCAGCGCACACACACGCACACACACACACACACACACACACGCTCAACATCTGGAGAAGTACACAGCCTGAGAGTGACTGAAGCTTGTGTTTTGCAGGTTGTCTTTGTCAATGGTCGAGTGCTCCCAGTCTCTTGGTATCTGCTCATTACCAGGTACAGTAAATAAAATAAGGATTCACGTGTCTGTGTGTGTTTGTTCCATATCTGGACATTTTTCTGCTCATTTCAGGATGCAGATATAAAGACATCAGAAGAAACTTGCAAAAAGATGTTGGTGAGTCACGCTAATGCATCTATGCATGTTCTGATGTTAAATGCAGCTAATAAATTGCAGCTAAACCTGTTAATAAAGCTAAACCTGTTGAGTTGACATTCAGTGTTGGATTACTAGTATTTGACTGGTGTGTGATCCACTCTGTACATTTGTGAATTAGAAATGATCTGTGTGTGTGTTACTGTTGGATAGGATGGCTGTATTTAATCTGTTGTATGTTTGTGTGCTTGTAGCCGAGTTGTGTGATCAGGGTGTGGAGGACGTGTTTGTATTCTGTACCAGAGGAGAGCTGGTGAGGTACAGAGTGCCTTGTCTGTTAGAGGTTTACTCTCAGCGTGGGCTCAGGGTGCACCACCTTCCATTTCCAGACGGGGGCGCTCCAGAGCTTTCTCAATGCGGCTGCATACTGGAGGAGCTGCAGGACTGCCTGCAGAATCAGCGCAGAACTGTCATACAGTGAGTAACATTCTCACTCACTCAGTGAGTGAATGAATCTGTTAATGCATCACCCTGACATCAACCTGCAAACATTGTCTTATCTGCTCATATTAGAACTGTTTGAGATGTCACGCGTCTCGCTTTAAAAGTAGATGTTGCGCTGGGCTCCTGCCTCTTGTCAGAAACCAGCGATCTGAAATACTATTACATACAGAAATGTTATATCTGTACTGCATCATGATGGTTATGATGCATTAATCGTTTGTATTTATTCATCCATACTTATTTACTGGTATAAATATAACTAAGATCATGTAAGTTTAACAGGAGGGAGTGTATACACATAACCCATATGGATAAAAAGCAAGATGATAATTTAGACAAATATTTTAGAACAAAACCTCAGTGAGTGGTATGTCATCAGAAAGTAATTTCTGTCGTGCTTCTGTCACGTTTAGTTCTAACACAGTAGCCAGATCGCTATTATGAGAATTACTTTGTGTGTTATAAGATCGTTAAGTAATTTTGTTTAATCTGCAGCTTTTTTAAGTCAGATTTGAATTGTTTGTTCTTTCACAGCTGTTACGGAGGCCTCGGGCGATCAGGATTAAGCAAGTATCAAACAGTGTGATGTCATGACTAATGTTAAGAGCCCCCTGTGTGTGTTTAGAGTTTAATAAATGTTTTATTCTAGTTGCTGCATGTTTGCTGCTGCATCTCTCCGTCTCCATGACGCCCAGTAAAGCTTTGGACATCCTGCGGGAACTGAGAGGGGGCGGAGCCATTCAGACTGTCAAGGTGAGAAGCGTTGCGTCACTTCCCCAAACCTTCATCCTCACCCTCACCGCACCCTCATGGGTTACTAACGGTTCATCTCTGTCTGTTATAGCAATACAACTTCCTGCATGAGTTTCGAGAAAAGTTTGAGGCGTATCAAGAAACCAGAGAGCTTCTTTCCGAGAGATCCGTGTCCAGGTGATCCATCAGACCTCCAGGTGACGGGATAAAAGCAGAAAACATTGATCGGTGGTTTGCTCTGGGGATTCATCGTCATGAATGCGTTTGTTTCTTTTCTGGTGGCACTTTAAAATATCTTTATTTGTATATGTTGATCTAATCATGAGTTTAATATATGGGCCCTAACCCTGCAATTAAAAGAAAGCTGTTCACTTATGTTCAGGTAAATAATTACTGCAGGCTTGCACTCATTTTGTAGCTTTTAATTGAACAAAGTCAGAAATATTGTTTCAAATTATTACATTAAATTTATTATGTGGATTAAGCTATTTTAATGCCGTTTTTATACTGTTATACTAACAGACTAAATTGCTAGTAGAGAAACGTTATCTTGGCACGTTTGACAACAGTTGTGTAATTTTAGAAGTGTGAACACATGCCTATTTTTTCATTTGAGGTGTTGAACTGTTGTGGGAACAGTTAGAGGTTCATCACATCTATAAGAAATGCTACAAAATGCACAAGATGAAACTGCTAAAGTTCAAGCTAATGCTGTCAGGGCTGCAAATAATTACTAACATTTTAATATTGCAAATATAAATGTTTAGTGCAAAACCATAATATTCATTATGGTTTGATATATTCTGTTTGTCCTTGAAAAGAATCAAGTATGTTTTTAAAATGTTTGTTTCCAAACTTCTGAACAGTGTTTTGTGTAATTTAACCTATAAAGATAAACAAAGTATAAAGATAAAAAAAAATGCTAAACATGCTGTAGAAAAATGCCAATATGATGACACGTTTAATAACTGGAAATGCACAGAACTTAAATGAATTTTATCAAGCAGTGTTTGGAAGTTACATTTATTCAGTAATTTCCACACATTTCCTATACAAGTAAACCAAACCCTGACCTGGTGTCACTTTTGCAATCTGTATTGCAGCTAAATGGGATCATTTAGTTGCAGAGAAAACAGGACTCGCCGATTTCTAGAAAAGAAAAGATCAGTGTATATGTGATGCTATAGGCTATGCGCATGAGCCACGAGAGGTCTGTCTACAGGGACTTTATTAGGAACTTAAAAGCAATATTACAAGCAAAAAAAACAATTTAATACAGTCCTAGATAGGATTTATAACATTCAAAAACACAGAGTTGGAATCGCACAAGAAAAATAACTAGGCAGGAGAAAAAATACAAATGTAAAATAAAAATGATTTTTCTGGCTCTTATCTTAATGGTTCAGTTTGGTGACTGGGAATAGTGTGGTGAGGATTCTTCTATCCAGCTCTGCTCAAATTGTATTTATCCATGATTCCCTGTAAACTGACAAAAGTCTTAGCCCACTGAGATCATGCCAATTAAATCCATTTTAAACCGCAAGTAGTGTCCACACTCTTCTCTATATCTCGCACAACACAACAAATGAAGTAAACAAAACACAATGAAAAAACATCGAGTCGACTCAAGTCTACTCAAAAATACAACATGCACAAAAAAAGAAAATTTAAAAGCAAACGGTTACATGGAGCATTTTCAAGCATTGTGCACACTGAAAGCATCAGTTCTCGACAAAACCCAACAAGTTTCTAATTAATCAATGTAACACTGAAACGGAGAATCAGAAATCTGAAGCAGACCAACTGAGCCCAAAAATGAGAACAGAATCAGGAACCAGCACAGCATGATTCTGAAAGACAAAGAACTGAGCGAGCTACAAGATAGTAATATAAAACATATCTAAAGGTTGTAAAAATGCTACCATCAAGATCTTTATTTTGTCCTACAGTTTGAAAACTCAAAATCTCTGCACATAACGTTTTAGTTGTTAAGCTCTTGTGCTCTGGACACGATCTGCTCAGCATAAAGTCTTCCACGTACTGATGCTTTCAGTGTGTAAACTCTTAGCGTTGATGTGGTATGCGTGTATGTATATTGTACAAGCATAAACAGGTTGGTAATCATTGTGTATGTGTTTGTGGTTCTGCAGTTATCCTGAATTGCTCTTGGCTGATGAGGAGTAAATAAAAGTCCATGTTCATTTGAAACAGCCGAGCAGAACCGAGAGGGATGACCGAGTCCAAATTCAGCTCTATTTGAGTTTGAAACCAGAGCATCGCAAACCCCTTCATACACACTTCCAAAGCAGCTGAATGATTAGGAGCTCACCAAAACATAGATCATCCTACAAAAACAACACACAGAGACAATAAGCACAGCTGCAGGGTTTTAAACTTTTAAAAAGTAATGCTTAATATCAAAACTCTGTACGTACCCATAAAGATAGTAGAAGAAGGACAGGAGGTAAAAGGCAAGCTTACACCAGCCCTCCTTCTGACAGTATGCCAGAATATCTGCATTCATAATAGTTGTGGGATCATATAGTCCAGGTCCACTCATCACAGGACGACTCGTATACCTGTG
>JAZGTI010003208.1:3018-18436 GCA_036877585.1 Botia kubotai
CCCCCCATGTGTAAAATATATTACATAAGCAAACCCTAAATCAGTCTTACTTGTTCTTACTCATACATACATAGTGATTCTTAAATACTTATTTCATTTGTTATCACATTTTGTTTTGTTTGTTCTTTGTTAACCCATTTTTGGCCATATGTTTGTGTCATTCATTTGTCACAATGTCTGCATTTTAATGATAAACATTGAAGCATTTGTATAAATTATGAGATTAGTCAATGTTACTGCGATTTTTAATATAATAGTGCTGTTTAGTGCAGTAGCAGTGTAAATACAGAAGTAGTTCATATGTAAGCAACTATGTCTCCAGGTGATCTCAAAGCCAGCCATTTTGTATAATAGCCAAAACTTATTTATAGCGTTGTACATGCACAATTGTTTTGAATCATTTCAGTGTTTACATACTAAATATTAGGTTAAATGTTAATAGGTCTTTATCTTTTAGAATGTAAATGTTTTATACTTAGAGGTGCACTAAGTAATTGTTTATTTATTTTTGCTGGCTGAACATTGGCTGAACATTAAACAATGGCAACAACAAAAAAAAATACTAGACATTTCTTTAGGTGTAAAAATGTAAACCACTTAGTGCACCTTTAACCCCCGGCTGGCGATTTTGTCGGACACCTAGTTGCTTCTAATGCTGGTATTAGATTTGAAGTATTTTTGAGTATTGTGTGGTAAAGGTTAAACAAAGCAGTCCCAGGCTAGAACTGTCCTCTTAGTTCTGCAGCCCTCATGTTCACCATGGACCTCTTACTGCTTCTGCCTATACTGCAGAGCTATTGTAAACATTAGCTGCTTGTTCTTTTGCTTGGTAAACGTCTCTCAACTGAAGCATCAGTTGAGATCGCCGAACACACACATCAATGACGGCTGCAAGCTAAGCGCACTTAGAAACACTCCTGAGATGAATTGGGTTTTGAACAGTGCATGCCTGCTTTGGTCATCTGCATAAATCTCATTTCTTTTTGGTTTTCTATATATCTGACTTGTGATCTGTTTCTCCTTGTTTTTTCTTTTCTCTATGCACCTTTAAGCACTCACATTAACCATCCTTGCTACCGCCTAGACCAGTTAAGTAAAAAAAAAGACAAGAATACCAAAAAATGCCCAGGGAACAAACAATACATATTGCAACTTAATGAATTGCTGTCATAATGATCAAGATGTTTCTGCTAAAAAACGAAGATGAAGATTCTGGATGTTCTTTTGTGGTGATGTGTTGGTGCACTAGTCTTGTGCGTTGATGTAGTTGGTTGTGACAGTGATGAACTCATTGGCTTTTCATACCCATTTGCTGTGTATATTGTGTTGTTTAGTGGAGGCTGTTGTAACTCGACTGGACTGAGTCCACAGGCGACACAGGAAAGGGTTTGTTATGGGGCGGGTGGAAATGGGAATAGTGTATCAAATGAATCTAATGCGGTCATACCCACACTATCTATTTAACGACTGGACCTAAAGATCATATTAGTATCTTTAATTAGCTAAATCACCTTTTCCGAATATTTATTTTAAGAGCTTTTTAACGCTCAGCTGGCCGGAAACCTAGCTTTTTTAACCTCGCTTTTGGTCATTGCCAACGCATGGCGCGTTTAGCCTTTGCTTAACGTATGATTCAGTGGTTAAAATAAGCTAATTTTCCTGTCAATCGTTCTATTGAAGGTTCATTAGCGTACAATAAAGTACAACGCATTGTTTTAACGCACTGAATCACCGCAAAATTTGATTGGCTGTCCTGGAACCTTTTCCTGCCTTCAAGATCAAGACACTAGTTCTGGTAATGGTGGGTTGGGGGCATGATGCTCAAACTACCATCTGTTTTGGATGTGGTCACCAAAAGAATGTTTCTCTATGAATGTATTATTGTTGGATGGAAATAGCCATTGTTTTTCATCTAGACATGACGATGCTTCGGTACATTTTCCTCTTACCTCCTAACAAAGATCTCGCAAAAGATTTCAACCAATTTTTGCAAGCACCTTTTGGTAAATGCCAAAGCTTCCCAAACTACCAATGTTGGGTTTGCTAGCAATAATCCGTAATAGCGTCTCCATCGACCAATCACAATTTTTAAAACTTTCTCGGCCAATAAGATGTCGACGCTCTTGTGAGGTGTGAAGGAGGTCAGTGGGCGTGTACTTGAGCAGGGTGTGTCTGAGAGCGTTTCCTGTTGCTGTTCGACGCTAAATGTTGTCTGTTGTCATCAGGGCCGCTGAGGAAGCCATGGTCTCGGAGCTGGACGAAAACAGCCCCGGCACGGAATGGGAGCGCGTGGCGCGCCTCTGCGACTTCAACCCCAAGTCTAGCAAGCAAGCCAAGGACGTGTCCCGCATGCGCTCCGTCCTCATCTCTCTCAAACAGTCCCCGCTCGTCCGCTAAGCTCCGCCTCCCACAGTTGCAGCAGCCATTGGGTCTTGCGATATCAATTCCCATGTTTGCGACTTCCTTTGGCTGTGGTCCCATCCCAGTGGTTTTCAGATCCAATACCATATATAAATAACCTATATTATATAACATAATATGATATAGGTGTATCTATATATGTTTATATATATATTCCATCTATAAATATATACATATATAACAATGTTCAGATTGTTTTTATTTTTGGTTTCTGTTTTAAGGACCAAATTCCACATTGTGTTCATGTTTCCATTTAGAGGCAGTGTGCGGTATTGTGACACTATTGATCTATGCATTTCTCTTCAGAACCGTTGGGGAATAAAGTACTAACTGTCTTGTGTATGTTGTATACAGATGGTGGATAGATATCCTATGTGTGTGTGACTATGTACATAAAGACCGGTCCTCCGTACACTTCAGTGTGTGAGATAATGGCACAAAGTTTTCAATGAAGAGCTGTACTCCAGTAAATGTTGCTCCGTTGTCCATTCTGTTTCAATATGATTAAACACATCTTAAATGTTTGTGTGTGTCTTTTTAAACACAAATTTTAAAATTTAAATCTGAAGTTTAAGATCTACAGTATTTTAAGTCTCTAAGATAGAAGAAATTGTCAAATATTCCAAACACAGAATCAATTTGTGTAATAAAATATTAACTGGGTATTACATTGGAAGTCTATTTGTTGGACTTCAGTAATGTATTGCACACGATTGTTCAGGTTTTGTTATAAAATCTAATACATTACCGAAAGAGAAAATATATATATGTGTGTGTGTATGTATAAATATATCAATGAATTCATTTGTAAAGAATCATGAAAAATCATTTATTGACAATTGCAGAATTCATCATTTGTAAACACATGAATAAACCAGATTAACTGGTGAATGAACTACACATACAACATACACCAACAGCTCCTCTCATTCAGATCATTTACTAGCACCATATTTCATTTACTAGCACTTGGATCATGAAGATGATGGAGGTTCTATGGTTCTATGTCAGCGTCTCCAGATCCATCATGGACGCTGCTTTCCTCCGCTGTGACATCACGCTTAACTGAAATGGACAACGGCAGCTTAGAGAAGATGCTGTACACATTTCAGCTGCTTTGGGCAGCAGGAAGTATGTGTGGGGTTCTAGCATACCTGCTGTGAAGCACTTGCTGCCCGCTGCTCTGCCTGCGTGAGGCGTCTTTGTAGACGCGTGTTCTTTTCCAGGTGCTCTGAGACCTGCCTCTCGTACTTATATGAGAGAATAATAATTACATAACATCATGACCTTGACCTTCCAAAGCAATGGAATCAAATTTGATTATATATATAAAATTCTTGTAGCTGGAGATGCACACCTCCAGTATCTTCTGATGGTCTGCTTCCAGCTGGATCTCCAGTTCCTGAGCGCGCTGCTTCTGTCTGTTCAGCTCTGACCTGCAATGAATATACTGACATTTTTAGTTTGACCTTTTTTTACTGACTGCACCGACAACATCTGCTCTGACTAATACATCTTTATTCAATAAAGTTCATGTTTGATTTAACATTCAGTAGTCCGATGTCCAGATGACGTACTGAATTAAATAACAATGCTAGCATTTGTCTATGATTATCATGAATGTATTAAATGTATACATTAAATGTATATTTATTGTATAGACATTTGTATAGACATTTTAGAGCCTTGGTGCTCATATAGGAGTTTGTGTCATGTCTCTATCATTAAAGTGAGTGTGTGAACCGTCACCTGAGGCTGCTGAGCTTCTGCTGGAATGCCTGTGTGAGCTGCTTGGCCTCGTCTTTGTAGCGGCTGATGGTTTTTTGCTGAGCGAGCAGCAGTCTGCTTAAACCAGCGCTGGAGTTTTTACTGCTCTCCTCCATCTCTCTCAGCCTGGACTCCAAACCCTGTTCCTTCACACACAGTTCCTGCTGCATGGAAGACACCTACACACACACACACACAAACACACACACACACACAAACACACACACAAACAAACACACAAACAAACACACAAACAAACACACACACACACACACACACACACAAACACAAACACAAACACACACACACAAACACACACACACACACAAACACACACAAACACACACTTCAAAACCACAAGGAAAATCTGGCTTTCCACGACCGGACAAAATCCATGACCAGACTTCTAATAAAACTGACAGTTCAGACATCTTTAGACCAAACAGCAGCTTTCTGTCAGAGAGTGTGTGAAGAATTTGCTTCTTTTATAAACCTGTTGCTTGGCGCGTCTCTGAGCG
The DNA here is from genome assembly GCA_036877585.1 of Botia kubotai. NCBI lineage: Eukaryota > Metazoa > Chordata > Actinopteri > Cypriniformes > Botiidae > Botia > Botia kubotai. The sequence goes on from JAZGTI010003208.1 coordinate 7,725, forward strand.
AGCGAGCACTCTTTTCGCAGCGCCTCCATGTCTCTGCGTAGTTGCTGGTTCTCCTGCTGCAGCGTGACTCTCTCCTCACTGATGGAGGTGCTCTCCTGTCTGACGCTCGTGAGGGCCGCCTGCAGCCTCCGCACCTCCTCCTGACAGCGCGACAGCTCCTCCGAATACCTGTGCAGAAGAACGCCACAGGAAGTTGATGCTGATTACTGACAACGTGTTTGTCTTCTTCAGTTAACAAGAGCAATGCAAGTTCTTACTCCATCTCCATCTTCTTCATCTTGTTGTTTGTGCTGTGAAGTGCGAGCTGAATTTCGTCCCTTAGCCGTTCGGCGTTTAAACATCTCTGATGAAGAGCCTCCATCTTCCTCATCTCAGGTTCTCCGACACGGCCCTCTTTATATACCTACAACACACAGCGTTAAATCTTGCTCGTGTATTTGTGTTTTGTAGTTCTGATACTACATTCTGATTAAATGAGGTACGTTCAGTCATCGTAAAACTGCTAACATGCACATCTGTGACCGCACATCAGGTGACTTCTATAACAATACACCACAGAAGTGTTATGTGTTGTTCTGCTAGGAATCTGCAGAGCCTTGTCTTCCTATAGCTCAAACGGTAGGGCATGGTGCTAGCAACCATGATCACTGGCTCGACTCCCAGGGAATGCATTGAACTAATAAAACACATTCCAAAACACAAAACGTACTGTAAGTCGCATCGGATTAAAGAGTCTGCCACATGCATAAAACTTACGTTGCTTGACAGGAAAATTATTAATTATGAATTAAAAAATGAAATTAAAAATGCTTTCCTGTAGCTCAGTGGTTAGAGCACGGTGTTAAAAACGCGAAGGTCATGGGTTCGATCCCAGGGATTGCACATATTTATAAACAATACATAATATAATGCAATGTAAGTCGCTTAGCGTCTGCCAAATACAAATATCATTTTTAATGTAACAATGCCTTGTTTCGCTACTGCTCACGCTCAAAGAAATATATGATACGTTTACATTGATGCATTTAGCAGATGCTTTTATCCAAAGCGACTTACATTGCATTATACTACACATTGTTTCTAAAAATGTGCAATCCCTAGGATCCAACCCATGACCTTGGCGTTGTTAACGCCATGCTCTAACCACTGAGCTACAGGAAAGCTTTTTATGCAGTTTTATGATGTTATTGGGTTCGGGCACTTTGCTTTACATCATGGTTAATATCATCCCATAACTGTATTAATATTACAGTAATATACAGCCTCTGGTGACTTATTGGTTAATTGAATTATGTGTAAGTGAGAATGCATTTATTTTCACTTTTTCCAGCTCCTCTTCAACAGCTTTTCTCTCCCGATGGGCCCTTTCAATGAGTGTTTCTTTATCGGCACATTCCTACACACACACACACGACACATTTAACTCACACACTTGTAAAGTAACCAGTGAGTCTATTAACTGTACACCTCTGTACATATGCTGATAAACGCTCACCAGCTGCAGAGCAGACAGCTCCTCAGCCATGTGTTGAATCTGTACATTACACTGTTTACGGACAATCTCCACCTATAAAACAAACACATGGAAAAATTCATCTTTAGAATTGGAAATTCAAAAGCTCCATCATCAGCGAGTTCAAAAACGCCGGCAGTGATCACGTGCCTCTTTCCTAGTGCGCACAGCAGCGTCCTGCACAAGCTGTTTCATGGCGTCCTTCATCTTCTCCAGTTCTTCTGCTCTCTGCTTCTCTCGGAGCTGAGACTGTAGGAATCCACCCATACCCACACACAAACAGAAGTCATTATAGATGATACACAGACAGGCGAACACATCCCAGAGTTTGTGTTGGAGTGTGACCTGCTCTTTCTGAAGCGAAGCCTCCTCAGCCAGCTGGATGGAGTTGCGAAGGCGACTAAGGGCTTCGAATTTCTCCTCCTCCAGGGAGGCACAGCGGCCCTGCAGTTCTCCTATCTGCCTCTCCCACTCTGTCTGCTTCCTGCGCACTGACTCAGAATCCTGCGTCGCAGCTTTAAGCCTGAAACACAAACACACACACAATGAGATGTTGGGAATTGTGTACCAATTCCAATAATTCCACATTCTTCCCAACAGTCCTATATCAGTGCTGAATAGCGACTGTTAAATATTATAGTACGGAGCTTTGTTAACAAATCCGAATAATTCAATATCAGTATGTGTTCAACTCCCAACTCTAATAAACATCACATTCACATCAAATTTTATGTTTAAATGTGTCTAAAATTCCATACATCCATGTATCTAAAACATGCATTTTAAATTACATTTTTGCAGTGCAATGATACATTTCGTTTCGCATTTTTATTTGCCGAACCAAATTCAACATGTACAAAGATTATACAATTTAGATCATCCCTCTTCTCATAAACTTTGCAAAACAAAGTTACATATTTTTTTAACTCTGAGGCTAGCTTAACCATTTCAAACTTTGTCATTAAATCGCTTTTGTGTGAAAGGAAAAAAAACCTTTTGCCAATTTGCATTTTTACATTGTTTTTGTATTTTCATCTCGTGTCCTTTAAATGTATCACACAGCGCAGTAGCGCATAACTGGCAGCACAGTATCTTCATCAGCACAGAGCCTGTAACTGATGATCAGCACCTGGCCTCCAGCTGGGTCAGTGCAGTCTGTAGTTGCTGCAGTCTTTTGTCTGATGTTTCTTCTCTGCTCTGAGCTTCTGCTGCATCCTCCTCCTGCACCATCACACAACAGCATTATAAAAACACTCGCTAATATCAAGATAACAAGAACATTTACGTAAGTGCAACAATAGCAGCGCGCAGAGTGTGCGCAGGCGTCTGTCTCTCACCCTCCTCTGCATCTGTTCCTGGACGTTCTGCAGGAGTTTGGTCATCTCCTCAACTTTAGCTGCTGCAGATCTCTGCTCGGCCTTTGCTTGTCTGAAACATCGTAAAATATAATTAATTATACACGTTCTGTTTTTGACACTATAGTGTAAGGTTAGGGAAAGGATAGGACACGATAGGGGAATAGGACCTAAAATGTTGCAAACCAGAATCAAACTTATGTTTTTCCATTTTTCCAAGTCCAAACACTGTGAACTGTGACATGTTTTTCAAAACATGTCTTTGGTTGTATACTAGGTATTTTATAATTTTCCTGTTATCTTTATTCATTACTTATTTCCATACTATAGTTTTTTGTATGAACTGTTTTGTTCTAAAATGCATTTTCTGTAAAACTGCTCTGCAACAACACAAAAACTGTATAAAATATCAACTTGAATCAAATTAAGTTGTTTAAGCAATGATACAGTAATACTGTCTTAGCCAATTGCAACAGTATCGGGGATGGACCTTCTGTCTGTCCAACCACTGGGAATCGAACCCATACCCTTTGCACTGCTAACGCAATGCTCTACCAACTGAGCTACAGGAACACACGATTATACTATAGTTGTTGATGAGTTTTCTATTATTCTACAATGTCGTAAAATATTAATAAAGAATGAGTGACATGAAACCATGGAACAGTAACAGCTTGATAACATGCAGAAAACCCTAAAAGCAAACCCACAAAAATCCATAGACAGCACCATGCTGTTTTATTTAGATAAACGTATCTAAAATACATTAATATCAGACATTTACATTTACAACGACCTGTCTATAGCACTTATTTACTGTTGCCTCTTATTGTAATTGAAGTTGCTTCCTTGTGCTCATTTGTAAGTCGTTTTGGTAAAAAGTGTCAGCAAAATAACTAAATGTAAAAAAAGAGTCTGTTAAACTAATAGATTTCATCACAGAAAGATGATCAAATCAACATGGATGGGTGATCATAGGTTAAAGTAAATGTAGATTTATACACCATAAAGTGCTAGAAGAGAGAGTGAATGTCTAAATGTATTTTAGCTACTTTTATCTAAATAAAACAGCATGGTGCTGTCTATGGATTTATTTGGGTTTGGTGTTTAAGGTTTTCTGCATGTTATCAAGCTGTTACTGTTCAATAGTTTCATGTCACTCATTCTTTATTAATATTTTTCCACATTGTCGAATAATAGAAAACTCATCAACACTTATGGAATAACATAAATACTATGGAATAACATAACTATGTGTTCCTGTAGCTCAGTTGGTAGAGCATTGCGTTAGCAATGCAAAGGTTGTAGGTTCGAATCCCAGTCATTATGTTGCCATTTCGTTTGGTACACAATTTACTTTAAATACACAGAGCAAATGTGACTGTTCATACTGCATTTAAGTAGAAAACATTCTGAGCTGACTGAACGTTGAGCACAAGTCAAGTGAAACATTGATGAAGCTCAAGTCGTAAAGAGTCGACAGTCTGAAACGCTACCTGAGTTGGTGGCGTAACTCCTCCAGCTCACTGCTCTGTTCAGCCACGGTTTTCAGGAACTGCTGATTTGTCTGAGTGTGACAGGACAGACATGAACGCCGGCCGGGCATAACGCCAAACACACACACACTTCCAAAAAATCCAGCAGTAAGTAAAAGGTGAAAGACGGAGGCGATGACAAACGAGTGTTTGGAGGTAGAGAACAGACAGGTGTGAAAGAAAGAAGGTGTGAGAGAGCTACGCTGCTCATTAAATATTTAACACGAGTTGTATTTCCCTACAAGCACTATTGAGTGAAGAAAACACACACACACACACACACACATAATATATTCAAAGCTGAACAATGAACAACACTCACTCTAACAGGTGGCATTCTGACTGCTGAGAGATAATGTGTGCGTGGCTAGGAAAAGCGCGAGGATTACGCATTTAAAACTATTACGTAACAACCTGACACCACAAAGAATCTTCTACCACTGCCATCATCCTAACAAAACCTTAGAAACAAACTTAAACAACCAATAAAAATCACTTTCATATAGTGTGATGTATTTCTAAGATTAATGTGTACTGATGTAGGGCGGAACTATAAATTAAGCACTGACATTTGATTGGCTCCTGAAACGTGAACTATAATATTACTGTTTGATATTTTTCCCAAATTTAAACAGTATATTCAGAATAAAATGTAGAGTGGGATTACTTATATAGAATTATAGAATATTCATACAGAATTTATTATATTGTGAAAACCTGCCATTTCATATTAAAATGAAGCCGACTAGCTTACCGATTCCACCTTCTGATTGGTCAGCTGGAGTTTCTGGGCGTGTTGTTGAATCTGTGCCAGTTGATTCTAAAACAGTAGTTCTTAGTTAGCACCGATAAGGACAAAGTGTTCCTGTAGCTCAGAGCATTGCGTTAGCAGCGCATAAGGTTGTGGGTTCGATTCCCAGGAACACACATAGTGACAAAATGTATAACTTGAATGTACTGTAAGTCGCTTTGGATAAAAGCGTCTGCCAAATGCATAAATGTAAATCGTATCAATAATTCAGCAGTATTGTATTTCATAAGAAGACTCATTTAAATAAACATGTCACAGCCAAATGCTAATACTGAATTCATAAAATAATTTATAATACAGTGTGGCATGCCTTCTGGCTTATGAATATTTGTATGACAGTGCTTGGGGGTCTATGTATTCAGCTAATTGTGTACATTAATATAGCTACACTGCCCTCTAGTGTTCCACGATGACATGACAACTGGCATTTTAGAAACAAATGAGTGAATTGAAGACCTTTCCAAAGAAACATGTGGTGCCTCATAAACCTGTTACATTAAAAACAACAACAAAAATATCTACAGATGGAAACGTTAGAAAAATACCATGCTTGAGACAGAACAGCAGTGTGTTGAGTTACCTGCATGTGTTGCCGTTCGACTGCGTACGTTTGTCCATCACTCACACTGTTCTGGTACTGGTTCTGCAGTTGATCTAGCTCCTGCGCAGCCGCCTGCCACATCTGCAGAGCCTGTTCCTTTTCCTAAGGAGACACACACACACACGCACAACACACGCGTGCGCACACACACACACAGAAACTGAGAGTTAAACACACTGGTCATTGCTTTCTGTGACTGGAGGCGCTAAGGGCATCTAAACATCTTTGAGGTCTGAGATTTATTCTCATGTATAATCTTTAATTGGAGAAGAAAGAGTCTGTTAAACTAATAGATTTCATCACAGAAAGATGATCAACACAACGTGGATGGGTGATCGTAGTTTAAAGTTAATGTAGATTTATACACCATAAAGTGCTAGGAGAGTGAATGTCTGATATTAATGCATTTTAGCTACTTTTATCTAAATAAAACAGCATGGTGCTGTCTATGGATTTATTTGGGTTTGCTTTTAGGGTTTTTTGCATTTTATCAAGCTGTTACTGTTCAGTAGTTTTATGTCACTCATTCTTTATTAGTATTTTTCCACACTGTCGAACAATAGAAAACTCATCAACACTTATGGAATAACATAAATACTATGGAATAACATAAATATGTGTTCCTGTAGCTCAGTTGGTAGAGCGTTGCGTTAGCAGCGCAAAGGGTGTGGGTTCGAACCCCAGGGGAGCACATGTACTGACATAATGTGTAACTTGAATGTACTGTAAGTCGCTTTTAAGCGTCTGTCAAATACATAAATATAATAATAAATGTAACTTTAGGCATTTGTGTTGTGACTAAACTATACTTTAAATGTAAATATTTGAACTAAAGTTCAAAATAAATCAACCTGTTATATTTTAGCATCTTTTAAGCAGCTACCCTTTGCCTAGAATTTGCAATATATATATATATATATATATATTTGTTATTTTATCAACAGGCTTGAGATATGAGAAAAGATTTTTGACAAACAATTTAGAGAAACAATTTAATCAAGTGATCCTACACTTTTAAACCCCCTCTGTGGGCACAATGAGGCAAAGTGTCACTGGATGTTCCGTTTATAGCTAATTCGCTTTGCAATGACTAATACACGGTCCGTTAACACACCTCACACACGTCATACGGGGAAAATCACCAATCACCGGCTCTAGAGGTTTAAATGTGATTGGCAATATAACATTTTGTCAAACCGCTCCGTAAAAGAGGGCAAAGTCGGGTGATATCGGCCTGAAAGAGGAGCGCCTGATGAGCGATGCGCTAATATCTCATTACTCCGTAATGTCAAGTGTTGATATGTAATTCGCAGGAGCACCTGGAGCTCCTCCACGCTGATTAAAACCGCTTCCCCTGCCGCACCGCGTATTAACTAAAGAACATCACTTTTAAATGCAGAATAACCCCGGACCAGCTCTCTATCCCCCCCGGGTGTCAAAGGACAGTCGGGAAACACGGGCAGGTAAGTGCCTGCGGGTCTGTGGGAGTTTGGAGGTGGATTCGGAGCGGTCGGGATATTCACCTCCACGGCGCACTTGACCTGCTCCTCCAGATTGCTGATGGCGATCGCGTCCGCCGCCGCCGCGTCTCCCTCCGTTCTGCCGGAGTAAGACTGCAGCTGCTTCTCTATGGACATTCTTTGCTCCGCGTGAAGCCTGCAAAGAAACATTCATATTTTGAGAAATCTCTTCTTAATTTCCTCTAAATGATTTGCCGATTTTCTTCTTCATCATCTTAGGAGGATCTCGCAACAATGTCAAGAAACCTCCAATTTCACCCCATAACCAACTGAAAAAATCTAATTAAATTTTGAATCAAGTCTATTTTAAGACCATTATTTTTTATAAACTGTCCATCCTGGGAATCGAACCTACAACTATTCAGCTACCTGTCCAGTTCTTAATGATAGCCAGTACAGAGATATTACATGTTTATGCTGGTTTGTTTAAAAAAAAATATAACTGTGTATGAATTGTAAGGTACCCTGTTCTTATGAGCTGTACATTTAGAGAGAAAGAAACTCCAAAGACATGCCTAATATTAGTGATTTGTGTTATTTAATCACTAATAAATAAATACAATTCTAAAGAGTGTAAACAGAATACGAACTGATCTATGAATGAGTAGTAAGTAGTACAATCTTGTGAAGTTTACTAGCTGCCCATGTTACAATGGCAAAAACAATTTTCAGTGACATCAAAACTGGTTCTGATCTGATTATTTTATACAATGGGGTCCTACACTTGACTACATTGAAAATCTGGAATTGCCATTTCAAGATGGAAATAAACAGTTTAATACTGCATGTAAACTTGGCAATTAAACCGTTATGCTAACAACATAATCTGTCATTACAAAATGGTCCCAGAACTTCCAACAAATGTTGAATTAGATAATCAGTTTACACTTATTATTGTTTAAAAACAAAGTACTTTTAATCGATTGATGCTGACAGTATAATAATACTAGCTATCGGCGCAGGCCTCGTTTTCTAATAACGCATCTCTAATAACTACAATTTAAATACATGACTAAAAAGATCAGCGGACATTTTAGGTCAAATGAAAGCAACGCTCACGAACGTCCTTCCAGCGATCAGGTGGTTTCATATGAAATCTGTGCTGTGATGAAATGAAGCTGTCAGGACTGTCTGACTCAGATAATCATTGAGTGACTGGGTGCAGGGACCAGCAGGAGATCCATTCAGTGCCTCTTACCTCTCGTTCTCTTTAACCACTTGCTCCACACTGGCTTTGACATCTGTCATCTGCCTCTGAGAGAGAGCGTGAGATACAAACAAGTGTGAGCGGGGTTCCATTAGAGAAAATGCACTCTTGAACGAAAAATGTATTAGACAAATGTACTTGAATTGAAATTAAATAGCAGTTTTTCAGCTGACAGCATGGAATCAGTCCTGTCACGTTTTAGCAGTGTGGTGCACAGTACTGTAATGCGGTATAGTGTCGTGCACTGTAGCTTGGTGTAGCATAGTGTATTGTAGTGTACAGTATTGTAGCGTGGTGTAGTGTATGGTACTGTAGTGTACTGTAGGTTGGTGTAGTGTACAGTACTGTTGTGTGATGTAGTGTAGTGCACTGTAGTGTGGTTCAGTGTATAGCACTGTAGTTTGTTATAGTGAACTGTACTTTAGTGCACAGTACTATAGTGTGATTAGTGTACAGTACTGTAGTATGGTGGGGGAAATGCAGTGTCATGAATGGTACTGCAGTGTAGTTTGGTGCAGTTAATTGTACTGTACTGTACTGTGGCACAATGTAGTGTACTGTAGTGTGACCATTAAACATTTGTACCTGATAGAATTTAAGCTGCATCTCCATCTGTTGTATATGTCTGTCATACTCCTCTATCAGAGGAGCCATTAGACTGAAAATACACACACATTGGTTATAACAACAAGCTAATAGCTTAACATTAGATTTCGTGGTGAAAGCTCACTGGTTTATATATTATACTACATAATTACACTGTAATTACTGTGCATTTACACTGATGTACTATAATGACCATAATTGTACATTTAACATTGTATGAAAATATAGAACCTGATTAAAGAGGAACTGTCAGGAGGTTTAAAAAAGCAGTGTACATTCATATATATTATAATAGGTATATTATGCTGTGAAAAAGCTGTTGCAGATTAAAGCTCTCAGATTGGATGGAAATACTCACCCTCTGTCTGAGAGCCAGGGGGCTGCAGACTCCAGAACTCCTTCTTCAGCCTAAACACAACAGACAGACAGACAGGGTGGAAATGGTTTCAGTCTCTCTATATAAACTATACATTATTTATCGTTTATAACTGTACATTTAAAGGAACTATTTACCAAACAATTCACCTTTTTTAATCCATGTGACTTTCTTTATCTCAATAAACAAAAAAAAGTGAATTTCTGAAAAATATACTGTGATGCTGAAGTTTTAACAGTGAAAGTGAATAAGAAACCAGAAAAGCTTCAACGTGACAAAAAATGCCAGGAATTCACACAAAATGATTATTTATGATTATTTTGTTATCTGATTATCAATGAGCTCAAGAACAAATTGTTTGGACCAATTTAGAAAGAGTAAATTATAGAAGATCAAACGACAAAATAGTATTTCAGCATTAACTGGACATTTGTTCTACTCTTGTGAACTTTCAGTGGATGAGGGCAGAAATTGTATATATGGAGCTTTTTGTCATTTGTAGCAGGACAGCCCCAGTTCTCATGGACTTATATTATATTATAGATTTTTTATATTATATTATATATTATATTATAGATTTTTATTTCCTTTAAAACACTACAGACTACAGAATACACAAAAAAATCTCAAAAAGAGCTATTTTAAAGTTTTTGGAGCAGCATGCCAGGGTTTTTTATACATAGTCATAACAATATTAAACTCATAAACACGTCATAGTAAACAACTAACCTGTGACACTGAGGAAGGAGGAGGAAATTCGTCTTGATACCGCCCCAGCACGGAGTTCAAACGATTCACTGAAAAGACGCGCGATAAATATAATAAATACATGTAACTGCGCGTCTATTTTCTACACCATTATTTTTATTTCGGGATCTGTCCGTTTCTCACCTTGATCTCTAAGAAATTCGACTTCTGTTGTCATTTTACAATCTGTAGTACAATGAAGAATGCTTTTGGTTACACTTTCGTCTGTAAAAACGTGTTGTCGTCGTCATTGCAATAAATCAGGCTCAAGATTTATTTTACAGTGATTTGTCACATGTGTGTATAGTTTGCATGTGTTAACTATAGCAATAAAGGTAAATCATGCGTAATTACAAGCAACTAACCCTAAACCAAACCCTATGTACATGTTGTTCTTTACTATAACTCAGCACTTCATATAATGTATAGTAACACTGTAAC
>JAZGTI010003208.1:18486-32446 GCA_036877585.1 Botia kubotai
CTAACCTGTGACACTGAGGAAGGAGGAGGAAATTCGTCTTGATACCGCCCCAGCACGGAGTTCAAACGATTCACTGAAAAGACGCGCGATAAATACAATAAATACATGTAACCGCGCGTCTATTTGCACACCATTATTTTTATTTCGGGATCTGTCTGTTTCTCACCTTGATCTCTAAGAAATTCGACTTCTGTTGTCATTTTACAATCTGTAGTACAATGAAGAATGCGTTTGGTTACACTTTCGTTTGTAAAAACGTGTTGTCGTCGTCATTGCAATAAATCAGGCTCAAGCTCAATCTTACAGTGATTTGTCACGTGTGTGTATAGTTTGCATGTGTTAACTATAGCAATAAAGGTAAATCATGGGTAATTACAAGCAACTAACCCTAAACCAAACCCTATGTACATGTTGTTCTTTACTATAACTCAGCACTTCATATAATGTATAGTAACACTGTAACWAGGACATTTTAAAATAGTGTAACTTAAAATAGTTGCAAACAATAACTGAATTAACTAGCACATACACAACCAGCACAAATAATCCCTGGAGACTCTCTGCCTTTGTGTAGCAACATATTCTACTATTGAATTAACTGACACTTATGAATCCATATTTTTATCAATTAAACCTACATTATGAAATCGCGCGTATCAGGGTGTCGGTCCTTCTTGAGACGATCTTAATAAAAAGATGCGAATCTGATGCTGATGTGTAATCTCAGCTAAAGCATCAGACTACAGCAACTGGTATCCAGGTGGAGATAACGCAGGCTAACGGATGCACAGATTTAAACATTCATTATAAACTTGCTGGACGCTTTATTATGACGTTTAATGTGTTTTCAAAGGTATATTATTCCTCGCCTGCTGTCCTATGATATGCGATGTTTAAACGTTTTAAGAATAATAAAAATAAAATAAAAAATAGACGTTACCGGGTACTTCACCAAATCCTTCCGCCTTGTGGTTTGAAGAACGTCCCAGCCAATCAGATTAACCTTCATAGACGCTCAAATTCTTCCTCAGAGCCAATCAGAATCATTCTCGGTGATGCGGTGTAACGCAGTAAACACTCCCGGGAAACTTAAGTTTGTTAACGTTCCGGTCTGTTTTTCAGAGTTCTTCCTTGTTCGTTCAAGTTCAGTGGCTTTTAAAATCATGGGGGACCGTCGGTGCAACCGAGTAGGGTAAGACTTTACCTTTGTCCTGTAATTACACCTTTTAATTGACGCTTATTATGCGCCTCCCTCAACAATAAAACTGATATGGGTGTTTTGGCAAATATGTTAAATTCAGGAAGTGTCATACATAGACATCAGGTGACATATTTATGGTGTCTCTGTATTGCTTATCTATTATTGTTGAAACCTATCACATATCAGACAGTCTTGTGTCATCAGTTGTGCTGTTCAAAGGTATGATAGAGAACAGTTTATTTCATATATTACAAGTAATATATTACATATATTACAACAGTTTTATATCATATATTAATGCTTGCATGTTTTGTATAAGTGGACATAATCATATATGCAATGTATAATATCTAAAACTAAAACCAAATAATCATTTTAGGTCTTGTTAGAAGTGGAGAAGATTATTCACAATGCTTAGCAGTGTCTGCATCGGTTGTGTACTCTTAACTGCGATGGAGTTTTACATCAGAACCACCTGGGACAGCTTACCTGTGGATCATAAACCGGTAAAGATTCGTTTTTCACCTGGTGAGGAAGGTTTGCTAATGCAGGTAACTGCTCCTTTCTTCAATGACCCCCCAGCACCGGCTGGACGCCCTGGACAACCCTTTCCTGGTCTCTGGGATTATGAGGGTAAATTATTGTTTATATTTATAAATACATAACACATATAACATATATATTTGATCTGTAGTGTAACTGATAGAACATTGTTTTAGCAGCACGAAAGTTGTGGGTTTGATTCCCAGGAAACACTGCATACTGATTAAATGTAAAGCTTGAATGCACTGTAAATCGCTTTGGATAAAAGCATCTGCCAAATGCAAACAAGTAAATGTAAATTAATATGTTCATATTTTAAATAACAAGTTTAAAAGGATGAAGGTAGTTGATCCTGCATACATTCAACCCTTGATCCTTGGACTATCCAGACTATTACCTGATAAACAGAACACTGATTAAACCTGGTTGGGAATTTCAAATTAAAAGATAAGGCCAATAAAATAATCAGTCAGGACAGAAACATCTACAATGTTTTTTGATGTTCACTTTACTGACCGTCTGTGATTCAATGCACAACTCTTTAATTTAACAACAACTTTAATTTTGCAGTGGTGGAGTCCTTCTTCCTGAACAGTAACACTGAGCAGTATCTAGAAGTGGAACTGTGCCCGTAAGTCAACACTACAGTGATTGTCAGGGACCAGAAAGATCTTTCATTATTAACATGTTATTAAAATGATATCTGGATTTTGCAGACACGGACAGCACCTTGTTCTGCTGCTAAATGGAAAACATAACGCGTTTATGGTAAAAATACGTTTTGTATTTATTTAAAAAAATTTATTATTTAATGTTTTTTATTTATTTAAAATCTGTAGGACAAAAATTCTTAAATTTAATACTGAATTGTGTAACTTCTGCACCACTAGTATCACCAACTGGAATTACAAAAATAATGACAAATGTTTTCAAACAGGTTTCTGGATACTCCCCCATCTGGTCAGACAAACAGATAGTCCCGCCCCCCAAAACAATGTTGCTATGTCAGCTTGGTTGAAATGTTCAAACAGCAATGTTTTGAAAGCACCACAGAACTTTTGAAAGGAAGATCTTAATGTGGTTATACATTCATTATACATAAAGAAAAAGATGTAAAGTAACCTGCAATTTTAGCTTTCAAACATAGATAGCGGTAGAGAGGCAAAAGTTACAGATTTAACGCAGCTTTAACTTATAGACTTTTACAAACTACAGTACGAACTACACATACAACTATTCTTGTTCTGTATCCTTTAACAGCAACAGCTTCCTCTTTCGTTCATGGCCAGTATAGAGGACAAGACGTGGAAGGGTGAAGCACTTTTGCCTTGGAGGTATTTCCCTCCGGGCATTAATAAGATGAACTCCTACGCCATCCATGGCTCTGGGGCAGGAAGGACTTACGAGTCTCTGTATCCTGTGCCCAGAGAAGACCTGCAAGAAGGACAGGGACCAGATTTGTAAGTTTAGATTTATTTCATGGCTGTTACGGATGTTTTTTAATCAGACTCCCAGTTCTAACAGGAAGAACTGGGAGTCTGATTAAACTTATCAAAAAACAGTCTTGCAGTGGTATTAGTAAAATATCTTTACATGTCTTCTTTCCTCCCAACAGCCATCGGCTCGAGTATTTCCAGAACTTCACGCTGCAAAGCATCATGGGAGAAGACTGGGTCCAGCCAGAGTCTGATCTGTGGAATAATGCACACAGATATGTGCAGAAAAGCACAAATTAAGCGGAACCTGGCTCATAATCGGCTTATTCAGAATCTTTTTAACACTGTAATGATTTGTAATTTGTTTTCGTGTCTCTGTTACAGCACAGAGTCCACTGCGGTCTAATCAAAGTTAATGACGTGGCTTGTTTTAATGTGGGTGTAATGGCAATATAATGGGTTTTATTATCACAATTTAATAAATCTTGAATCAGTAATGCAGCACTAATCTCAGCACGATTACATCAAGCACCAAATATCTCTGCAACAAATGGAAATGATGTTGATTTTTATTGAAATAAAATGAACCATTCAGAGATTTACAGAGATGAGAAAATGGGTTCATAGCACATTAAGTAAAGAAACAAATACATGGAAACGTTTAATAATGAGTCATTTCATCGCTTTTTATTTACTGTCCCCAAACCTTCCAAGTGGTTTCCCTAATTAATTAAAAAATCATAAAAATTAAATCTGTAAATTAGGCATGTAATATCAAAATATTACCCACGCGACCACTGATAGTTCATGATAACTGGATTGAAACAAAAAATGAAAATAACTTGTGGAAACAGCCCAGCTTTATCATTCAACAAAACTATGTCTGTAATCAATGGGCATCTCCTAAACTACAAATTAGCAGCTAATAAACAGGAGTTTATAATTACAGCCGCTAAACTTTAAATGAATATTAGCGGTGACTAATTACTGCCGCAGACGAACCTCTAAACCTGATGTCAGTGGTTCACAGGAACGCACACTGTTTAGCGGGGAGCAAGTCACTACCACTAACAAGACAAAGGATTCATTAAATGATGACATGCTTTTATATCACAAACACAGAAATATTTATAATATGATTATATGGTTATGTATGATTATAAGGTCAGAATACTTTAATAAAGTGCATTGTAAAAATTCATGTGTAGTCATTATATACACATATTATTCATATATAATAGATGTTATATGCTCAGCTCACTGGTAATAAGGATAAAATAATCTGTGTTACAAATGCAAGCGAGTGTGCTAAGGCAGACTGATACACTTATGCTAAATAAAAAGAAACAGACAAAGAAATAACCCACATCCAGACCTTAACTCAAATTACACACACAGACCCAGAGTAATCACATCTGTTCACTACACATGCAATCTATTTACTTGGGGAAATAGCAGAGTACAAATTGCTTCTTGTTAGGAGCGGAGCGAAGTCAATCAGATGGCCTTCCGCTCATGTTTTTTAAATCAGGGATAATTTATGCGCTGACATTTTGTAATTGATAGTACGCCGGTTCAGAAATGAACAAGTAGACTGGTCACTGGCGTGTTTCAATTGTATTTCTGCTAGTCGTACGCTGCTAGCCTCACAGAAACGGAATTGATTTTATTGAATTAGTATTAGCGGCGATTCAACGCTGAATGGGTGGGGGGCATGATTGTCACTCCTTTTTAAAAACAAAGCAAAAAAAGAGAATGAATCATGTTTAATATAATTCCATTATGTCTCTAATGGGCCTGTTTACCTGCTTGTTTTGCCCATTGTGTCTATTTGTCACAGGTAATACTGACTCCATCTACTGAAAAACACATTACCAATCAAAGGTTTTGAACAGCGAGAACTGCGATAGTGTTTAGTGACAGTTTACAAAGTGTCGTTTATCACAGATGTTTTTAATACCATTTTGATATATTTAGTGGCTAAATAACTTAAATAGCTAAATAACACAAACTTTGGCACCTAACTCATCCCACGGCTTGTGCAACATACAAGCGATACCTCAAACAGTTTTGTAAACAGTAAGATTGTGGTATTACTTTTTCGAAGCGATGTCTTACAACGTTTGCCTAGTAGATGGAAAACCAAGCAACAAAATCCCTGCAGACTTTCATTGAAAAGGTATCATGAGAAAATCCTAAATTGGGATCAGAGTGTTATACAGAAACGGGCTCTGTTGACTTGATGCAGTGTATTGAGGCCCTCGTGCAGGGCCTGAGTTTTTTATTGGGACCAGAACATCATTATAAAATGTGGATGAGCTTTTTGTCTTACGGCACTGTAGTTTTGCACCATCAAGTGCTACCATGTAGTATTTTAAATGCTGTTCGTCTGAAAAAAATATCTGTCATCGCGCTCAGAGCTCTGAAAACGTCTTTACAGGTGTTTCCATGGCGACGCAAGTATTTTTTGATAAAAAGAGCTCTCAGGGAGAATATTTTCCTTTATAACTTTGTCATCATCATAAACATTAGTATTATACACCCGCGCGCACGCACAGACACATCAGCGGAGCCCATTAAAGGCCACTATGAGAGACGAGGGCCTAACAGAAAAGGATGATAAAAACCCTTGCTGGCAAAACGGAGGTTATTTTTACAGATTTTAAAGGGAGGGGGATGATAAATTTGAGTTGGGAGGCAGTAATAAGAGGCGGTGGCAGGCAACACAACATTATCGGGTGTGTTTGCGCTGTGTGGAAGTGCTTGAGGGAGCAGGGTTACCGAGGAGAGCCTTTAACCGCACGGCACTCTCTGATTGATAGCGGAATAAAGGTCGTTTCGTGTGATGAATGAATATTTCGATATAACCCAATCACAGCGTACAGGAAAACAGATGACTGGGCGAGACCGAGTTGAGAGGGTCCACCCAGGGCACGGCACAAACACTAAATCACAAAATAACAGAATTGAACTTCATACGAACATAAGGGGGGTGGGGGGGGGGGTTATGTGGACAGACGGGTTTAAAAATGTTACCTGGATACTCTCAGGTTTTCTGTCAATACTAAAACCATTTGAGAGGGAAAGAGAGAGAAAGGGTGGCGGGTGGGGGAAGAGATGGAGCCAATAGTCTTTTCACGAGACATTTAGAGGTCATGCTCAAACTAAGGTCGCGGTGGAATGGTTCATAAAGCGTTTTACTCAAGTCAGCAAGACGCTGTTTGTGAATGAGGGCCGACCTGATGAAATATCAGCTGTTGTAAGTGCTGCAGATGGTTGAGCCGATAACAAGTAGAGCCGATGCTTTCCTGTAACTCATGGTAAAGCATGGTTCCAGCAACGACAAGGTCACGGGTTCGATTTTCAAGGAATGCACACGCTTGTAAAATGTACAGGCTGAATACACTGTGTTACTGTATTACAGCATGCATACATGTAAAAACTTCAATATGAGGGCAATTTATCTTGTTATCTCGTGCAGAAGTGTACTAAATAACATCACTTACAAAACTAACCAGCTAGAGAATGTTTTACTCTAATGAAATGAAGAACCTGTTGGGCCAAGCCAGGAATGTGTTATTGCTAGCTGGTCAATTATGTAAAGGGGTTTTATTGTCTTTTACGCAAGAAACGCGGCTCTTCTTAATATGAGTGCGCCTGTTTTATTGCATTAGGCAATACCTGATAAGCGGTTACATTATATTACTCAATCTGATAATATCTGATAAGCAGATACACTGTATCATAACATTTCTTGGTTCCAAAACTTGGAACAAAAGCTCGCCAACACAAAAAGACAGTTTTATCCTAATGCCCCTTAAAGCTGAGGAGGCTGAGGATGCACGCTGTTGCGTTGCATCATAAATTGCCTCCCGACGCATGTTGGAATGCAGCGATGCATGAAATTAAGCTTGCGTGATTTGGATACAGTTTGTTTCTGGGCTTAAATCGTATCACAGAATGTTTGATATCGGCTGTTAAATTCTATTACACGTGGTCTTGTTTTGTAAAACGCATCCGAGAGCATCTTCATATTTTTACTGTCTCTGTCTACTGTTTCTAATGCAGCTGTCTACAGCCATTTAGAAAGACTTAGAACGAATCGCAGAGCCTTAATTGATTCTGCTCCACACTAATTACCACACAAAACATTAAATAACCATTTAGAAAGACATCAAAGTAGTCAATGGAAAATCGTCAATTAGTTAATCAAGACTTCTTGCTTAATGAACAGAAGACGTCGGATGCATCATGCACTCTCGCAATTAAAGAGTTCCGCACATACACGACGAGATGGCATTATTAGCCTGCCGTCATATTAACACTGTATTTAATAAGCCATTATAATGCAAGCGGCAAAACCTGAATGCGAATTTGATTATTGCTTTGCCTTTGTCATTTGATCCTTTATCTTTTGGCTGCGGTGATATCGGAATGCTACAGTGCACATACTGAGAAAAGCGATAAAAAAGACAGGTCTCACTCCAGTTAACTGCGTTTCTCTTTCTGCCTACGGGAACGCTCATCTGCATGTCCAATAGGATCAACTCTTGCACGCAGATTTAAGTCAGAAAAGCTTATACATATCTGTTTGGCTTTACTAGTTTCTGACACTGCACAAACGGTCTCATGGCAGAGATTTGCCATAAGAGGGAAGGCGTGCATTGCACAGGTTTCTGCTTGGCAAAATCAATAAAAATTCTGAATGCCTGATGACTGACAAATAACTTCCGGTTAGTCAAACGAAACTACCATTTTCCGTTCACTGTAAATTCTATTTTGCATCTGCCATCCGTTTTAATTAAGCACGCTTTAGTTTCTATGCCCATGTTACAACTGCAATCATTATTTTTTTTGGCTGAAAATGAAAGTCACCTGCAATTTTGTGTTTCCAACAGAGATGGCGATAGAGAGGCATAAATTTGGGTTGCAGCTTTAACCAAGCAGATATGACTGACAAAAGTGACAAAAGTAACTGATAACAAAAGTGGGCAGTACCTGCAAAAGAGGGTGGTACGGAATGGGGTGGGCGTGGCCTTAGATTTGTCATGTCTATCTGACAATAGGATGAAGTCACACCCCATTTTGGAGTTTCCCACCCTTGTGTGGAGATTCTTAGGCTACAATTAAACCCTTTTTACTTTAACAGTTGCAGCATTGCCTGCCACACTTGTTAGCAGCCCCACAAGCGTCCCTGAAGGTACAAGTTTCTGGCTGTGCTTATTTTTGCCACACGTCACATGCTGCGCTCAGCAGAAATATGAAATTAAAAATGCACTGTAAAGCTTTTAATAAACATGATATTTTGCAGTAAAGGCTTTTATAAAGGCACGTAAAATAATGGTGCAAACTACTTAATGAAAGTTTAAAGTGAAGGCACACAAATATCATTTTCTATCTTTGTAAATCTGACCAAATCGGTTATTATTTAAACAGTTTATAGGTGCACTTTGGGTTTTGGGTTACGTTCTGTGTAGATCATTTCCTTCGGGATGAAAATGTGATCCCGCTTCCCCTCATGCAAATTAGATTTCATGATAATCACATCTGTAATAATCCTCAATGACTGATTCCCAGTAGCCATTTTATCATTGATGGCGGCTATTAAAGGAAATTCAATGTAGTGACCCAGAAATCACTTTAAATATGCAACAGAAACTGAGTCAGTGTGAAAGCATGAAACAAGATTCACTCCACATTCACAGCATGTGTAAAACAGGTCTAATGTTTGGTAAACAGCAGAAAATAGAGAAGACTACAGTGATGTAGGGAAATGAAAAACAGAGAATTGCTGGCCAACGGAATGGAATTGTGTTCAGCGAATCAAACTAAATCAGGTTAGCTTTCATACAATATGCCACAATGAATCAGTCATAAGAACAAAACAGACACAAAACAGGAAGCAGCAATGTCCATTTATAGAGGGTACAAACGACGGACCCAGCTAACAGGGAACATTTTCAGAATGTTGGCTAATGTTCTTTTAAAGTTCTTTCGATGTTATCTATTCAATATTCTTGTAGTAACATTAGTAGAAATTATATTATTATAGCATTATTAAGTTGCCAGTGAACTGTTTTAAAAACGTAATCGAAATGAAAAATATTTGAATAACGTTCTTGTAACCAAACAAAAATGTTAATACAATGTCATAAAAATACTGAATGTATACTAAATACTGAAAGTACTGAACATTCCTAGAATGTTGAACATTCCTTGGAATGACACATGGAAATGTTAGGAAAACGTTCTTACAACCTAAAAGTGTTAGCTGGGGAAGGGGAAGTTCTGACTTAGATCACTTCACACACACACACACACACACACACACACACACAGAGAAGTGATTCCACTACAATCACATCCAGTGTAAAATCTTATTTTCACAATTATCTGTCTAAATTCTGAATCTTTTTTTTTGCTCTGTCTTTATCCACCCTGAATTTCTCTCTCGTCGTTCCTACGCTTCATTCGCCTTAGGGAAATATTTCCTCCCACACTGTAATTCTGACTGTTGCTCATTTATTTATTTGTTTTTTTTATTTATTTACTTGTTTATTTATAACACTCATCGAGCTTCTGTAGCTCCTGACTATAAATGGTAGATGCCCAGCCATGAAAACAGCGTCTGGAGTTGCCAATAGTTCTAACAGACTTAATCTACAAATAATTTTCAGTCTAACCAAATAACCACTGTAACATAAGATGTGAAGACTTCTCAAACCTGCTAGACAAAAACCAATCACACCTTGAATCGCTTGGTAGCTAGAGTTCATTTAAAGAGGAACTGTGGAGCTAAGCACACAGTGTGTGTTTATGAGAAAGAGAGAGACAATGTTGGACTGTTGGAATGACGACAAGACATTTTGGAATTTCGAAAAGTGATGAAGGACAAAACAAAGATTACAAAAACTTGCACAATAAAATAAGAAAGAGATAAGGCAAAAATGTATAAATGGTTGAATATTACTATTTCTTGTCCAAAGAATAAGTGTTCAAAATCATTTTGCAGCTTTTTGACAGATTGTAGATCAGAAACTCCAGCCAGTTCCCTCCAGAATTAAAACATTTTCGATTACCAAACATGACGTTCCGAAAACACACATTTTAGAACAGATCCACCCATTCCAGCTACTTGAAAAAGAAACTGACCTGTTATGAAAGGAATGTAAAATTATGGCTTAATAACAGCTGACTTCATAAGCACCATCATCCTCTGGTTGCTTTAGGGCATTTACCTGATATTGATATTTGCCAGCCGCGGTGAGACATCTGCATGCGTCTCATGTCATTCTGAATTAATTACAATTAATTTGACTCAGACAGTGCAGAGAGCAACCAGCTAATCAGGACTTCAAGTGCTCGTACGTCTCAGAGAAATTGCACCAAAAATAAAGACGCGCATGCCGAGATCAGAGGGCCTTCAACATCAAGATTCATCTAATGTGTCATTTAGAATCAAGGGCTCTCCATTTGGGATCATCAGAACTTCAGCTAGAATTTCAAATGCTTTTGGATCTCAATGCAGGAAAAGGAATTCATAGGCAATGATGTGTTCAGAAAGATTCCTGGAGGGATGAATCCTAATGCATATCTGTATACCGGCATGACTAAATGATTAGCCCGATATTATAAACATCTGATATGATGCAGTAGGTGGGAATAAACATAATATATATAGGAAAGACATTTATTACATACATTTGCTTGTGTAGACACTCTCGAAACAAACACTTTCACTACAGTTTATTTATTGTGTAATAATGTATCATATTAAGTATGACTATCACATAATTGTATAAATTATGATAAAAATTTTGTATTACAGATATAATCTTATATTTTAAGGCTGAAGCTCTGGGTAGAGATAAAACATGAACATATATATAATATACCCACTTATTCATGTTTCATGTTTAGAGTATTGATATATATTAATATAGAATTTTCCAACTGCAGATTCTCAAACTCATCCATCCACACACAAATATACAGATATATCTTATGTGTATATTATATATACATATATATAACAGAGAGAGAGAGGACGTGGAGAAAGTCTTTCCCCACAGACATTTCGAGTCAAGACAGAACAGAAAATGACAAATCCACAGAGAAGGCTGGAGAGGAGATTGTGTGATTCTGTGTGTGTGTGTTTGTCAGGGTGAAGTGCTCTCTCTGAGGTGTACGCTACACTTCTGTCATGGGTAGATAAGAAGAGGTGAATGGAGTAAACACTCGGGGTTTGAGAGAAAAAAGGACATGATAGAAACTGACAGCGGTGAGGATGACCACACACTGAACATTACCAGCTACTAAACGGACAACGCCAGCACCCCATAGCAACTGTTTCATCTCCACGGCGACAGCAGCACTGCTCAGTGATAGCTCTGTGGCGTTATATCACACCGTACACAGACGTGACCTTCTTACGCTCGTTTAGGAAGTCGTACAAACAACTCCGCTCATCTCTCTTTTTAATGCTGTCTTTATCCCACACATACATTAGCAATAAAAACACTTTTTCCACAATAACGCATTAATTATAAATATAAGCATATATAGATTTTAACACGTCATCATATAGCGTGTCTTGTGAATTTAACACTATGTTATTTCCATGTTTTCGTCACCATGGTAATAGCACAGTGTTTGAAGGCTGTGGTCTCCCTTCACTTACCTCGACTGATTGATGTGATATATTAGAAGTATAATTATGATATTAAACAATTATATTAAACAACTAAAGAACTGGATGACCTGAACAAACCTCTAAAGGGGCCATTTCACATGGCAACAAAATGGCTGTCTGTAAAACAGCAGTGACTCATCACAGATGAAAAGTGTCAAACGTGTAGCTTTGTATGAATTGTATTTTCTAATAACAGACCCACAGAATACCACATCACTTATAGTGAGAACTGTGTAAGATGTTTAAGATATCCTGAGGAGGGCAGACAGACAAGTACAAAATCTACTGGGGTTTCTCTTTGGTACACAAGGCAAATTCATCTCCGCCTTTATTAAACACTCCCTGCACAAGCACCACGCGTCTGTTAGCCCTCACTACTGAATCTGCTGTTTGAACAGGGAAACAGAATTCCACAGACTTCCCTCTCAGGGCAGGAGCTATGATGAGCTTTCTGCCTTAATATACTCACCTCGCTTAGCTGGAAATGACACTGCTCTGAGCTAGACTCTGTGAATTGTGTCATTTCTGTGCCACTAGTGGCACCTATCAGAATTGCAAAAAGCCAGAGACCGGAACACTCAGACAAACAGAGCTATGTTGTGAACGAGTTCATGTGCCACAGGGTTTACCCTCTTTAACCTACTAACTGTTAACTTATCTCAGCACATTAAACTAGAAATTATAGGTAGGTTAGAGAGTGGCTTTTGTCTGTCACAGGAAATGTTCTCGGAACATTGGATAATCTTCTATCAAAATTATCAAAAGAATGTTTTACATGTATGTATTATATACAGTATAGCAAAAACAAGTTGTTATTGAAAAATTAAAAAAACATTACAGAATTAAAAGTCTGAATAACAATCCTATAACCAAGCAATAATGTTAATACAACATCAGAGAATGGACGTTTTGACGTCTATAACATTCAAAATAACATTTTTAATGTTTTTGTAACGTTTGGAAACATTAGGGAAACATTCTTCAAGCTGTCATTGATATGTATTCCTAAATGCAATTTAAATGTTTTCTTCTAAACAAATATACTAAATTACTCATTTAAAATTTACAGTCTCTATTTTACAAGACAAAAATAATGATGAATCATAATAATAATGAATCATCTGGCACTACAAGTTTCGGTCCAGTCAGACAGAATGAGAATGCCCCTCCCCCCAACTTCAGATTCTTGCAGACTGCAAAAGCATAAAGTAAATTATAGCTCATGGCTGTGAATTTAATAGGTCTTTAATAAGGGCCCCTAAAACACCTTTTCTCTCACCTTGCAGCTCTCCTGGTTGTAATTTGACTTCTCAGTTCGCAGAAGTCTTCACCCTAACAGCAGGATCCCACAGTGAAACATATGTCTTCCTTGGTTTTTGTGGTCTAATGCGTCTTCAATCTGATTGGATGGATATTCGAACAGTGTCCAACCAATTGGAGAAAAGCTTTGCTGACCCTACACATTAGGGACATTAAGTCTTCAGAGAGGGGATTATTATAAGCCATTAGATGGTGTGCTGTGTATGGGATGATGTAAGACCCTAAAGCGGACCCTCCGGCTGTGGTAAATGGCCATCCCTCTTTCCCTCCATCTGCCCATCCATCTCTCCATTCATCTCTCTCTTGGGCACGAGTACAGCTATGTAAAGGGCTAAATGGATCCACTCACAGCTCTGATGGTCTCTTGCTAACCAAAATGGATACAGGGTCTTAACCTCGACTTGGCCATCTACGGTCGCTTTGGGAACATCCTGGTGCTAAAATGTGCGTGTGTGTTTACGTAGGGGAACTAGTCCAGCGAGGAACCTTGTGTTTTTGTACAGAGTGAGTCTTTTGGAGTCTTTAAAGCACTTGTCAGAGCCTTTTATGAAGGGTGTGAATAAAACTGTTGAGTGTGTCTTTTGGCGGATGTCCCCTGATCTTGACTTGTGACTTCAGCTGCCAGGGCTGTCTCTCTCTTTGCTACAGCGTGCATTATTATTTAAAAAGTACTTCCTCCTACACATACTCATTATCAGTATATAACATATAGAACAAATACGTTAAAAGAGTAACTTCAGTGTGTTTTGGATGTTCAAGCATGTTGTG